>CM038218.1:118591902-118740731 GCA_021442155.1 Cymbidium sinense | reverse complement strand
AGGCTCGTTTACACCCTATTTTCAGCTATACACTCTGATCACTTTACTTCCCTTCGCCCAGTTTTCAGTGTTAATGTCAAGTTCGAAATCGCCGTTTCTGAGATCCCAGCTCTTAGGTATTATTTGTCATTAATAAAACGGAGAACGTTCGTTTTTTGCACCTGAATACAAACCGTGCACTTATTGCCTCTTCGATCGTACAAATCACGTTCAAAGCTTTGTCCACCTTTTTTTGTTTCTTGGTTGTAGTTTAATTATAGCTTTATAGCTTTATTCCAAAAGTTTAAATATAGAGAAGAGAGAGTTTCTATAGCTACCTGATAAGCTGCAGTGGCAGCTCCAAAGACAAAGTCTGGGGAGAAACTTCGTCTTCCTACGCGTGGTTGTATCACAGGCAAGTCTTTTTCTAAGGTCACGACCACGCCATCAGTCGCTTCGAGGGTCTGTGCTTTAGCGCATACAACAAAGCTTCGGTTAATGGCTGCTCGGTTAAAAAGAGGAACGCAGAGAGCCTTTCTTTTAACGAAAGAGGCAACCTCTTTGTTTCTAATGAGGCTATGAGCTTTCAGGGTTTGGTCATGGCCTGCAGTAATGGTTGCAGTGGGAATGTTGACGAGAGGAAGAGCCATGGGAGAGAAAGAGAGTGTGACAGTAGAAGAGAAGCTGGAGGGAGGTCGATGGTCTTGTTAGTGGCTTTCAGGGCCTTTTTATAGGCGAGCAGAGCGCTGCATTTGTAAAAGACTAACTTGTGCTGCCTAGATAGCGGATTAGCAGCTAATAAGTATAGTTTTTAGTTGATAACATCTCTTAAAAATGACTATTAATATTCTGAAATTTAATCACTTTTAAATCAAAGATCTTGCATAACACATGATAGGACATTTTTTTATTTCGTATCATTTAAAAAAGAATTTTGAAGGCAATTCATTAATTATTCAAGAATTTAAAAATTATTTCTCCATCATTTAAAATTAGTTCTCCCTGAGATCAAAAATATCCAAGGCATTATTCTTTTCTTAAGATATATAGAATTTAAAAAAATTAACTTAATGAAAGTTAATTTTTTTAAGCAATAGAAAAATATTTGTATTGCTAAGATAAAGATATAATTATGGGGAATTTTAAGCTCAAAGAAAAAAAAAGTAAATGAATAAAAAAATAATATAAGATCAAATGCATTAAAAGGCCAAAAAACCTTTGCACAAACACCTAATAAAACCATACATAATTAGTATCCCGCTATGATGGTCCACAATTTCAACAAATAATTATATCATATTTTTAGAATATGTAAACCATTTAATTAAATTTCTCTCTGCCACTAAAGTTATGTTAATTTGTATTTTAAAAATTAAAAATTACAGTTATAACATACTAATAGTGTCATTATATCTGAAATAAATATATTACTTTTAGAAGATTTATGCATGGTATGATAATATCACGTTTTTTTTTATCACAACATAATGAATTAATATATCAGCAAAATATTGCGCACAACTCTAATTGATTCGAATTTGAATTTTATATTGAATGCAGTCATGCAGACCGGCTCTGTAAATTAAATGAATTTAAGAAATAAAGATTAATGGAAATAGGGCTAATTTGAAAGCAATTTTTTGATATTTTTTAAAAATATTTATTTAATATATTTTTATAAGTTTTTTTATTTTCTTAAGAATAAATCATAATATTTTTAAAAATACTCAAAAATAAATTTTGAATGTTTTAAAAATAGCTATCACTACTAAATCTATTTAATTTTGAACCAAAATTTAAATAAAATAAAAATTATTGCAAACGGCCCCTTTATGTTTGGATCCCTTAAATATGTTTAGAACCATCTTTGAACAAACAATAGATTAACTATTTGGGACTTGCTAGAACCATCTTTGAACTATGATTAAACTATGATAGAACAATCTTTAAAGAAGGATCAATCATTCTCAACTAATATCATACCATAATCTAATCATCTTCTAAATATCATTGATCATGATTGAATAATTTTTGAACAACATTTAAACCATGATCGAACGATGATCAAATCATGATCAAAATATCATCAAACATCTTTTGATCATGCTCAAAGATGATTTGATCATTATTTTTAAGTGGTTTGTTGCGTCTTTAACCAAGTAGAGTGAAAGTTTACACCTTAGCTGATTAGTCAAAGACACACAGTAATTAAAGAGCGAGCAGGCTCAGAATTTTAACGTGGAAAACCTCGAAAGAGGGAAAAACCACAGCCGATAAAAGCTTCCACTATGTATCTGTTTCAGAGTACAAAGTCTTCCTGATAACAGGATTACAAAATTACATATGAGAGAGGAATAACAACTATGTAACAATGATCAGGTTGTAATTCGCGATGGTGGAGATCGGGGTAACCCGGTGAGAATCTGAGTACTGATTGACGGTGGCTGGTGGTTGATGGCCGCGGCAGAGTGCGATCTTGCTTGGAGGATCTTCAAGCTTCAGAGCTCTCTCTTCCTCCTCACTTAGGCTTTTCCTCTTCTTCCTCGTTCGGACTCTTCCTTTTCTTTCTTGCTTGGACTCTTCCTTTTCTTCCTTGCTTGGACTCTTCCTCTTCTTCCTTGCTCGGACTCTTCCTTCTTCTTCTTCTTTCCTCTTCTTTACTTGTTTCAGCTCCTCTTCTTCTTCACTTGGCTCCACTTCACTTGGCTTGGCCTCCCTCATGTGAGGAATGAAGGCCTATTTATAGATGGGAAGAGGGGCATTCTTGTAAATTCATGTAAAGTCACCTCCTCCCCTCGATCGGACGTCTCGGGATGATTCCTTGATCATTTGATGTATTTTGAGCATTTGGATGCCCAAATGAAGTCAATTATGAGATCTTAGGCTCGTTAGATCCGGCTCGTCGAGGCCTTCGATTTGACTATAAACACTCCACATTTGAGAGCTGTTTTAGGATTTAATTGATGTCCCAAATATTCCAATGATATTTTAAGTGCTTGATCTCGATCGGTTTTGACTCAAAATCATATCGCTTTCGACATCAAGATTTGTGCTTTGACTAATGGTATTTTGAGAGTCATATCGGTTGCCTTTTTGGATGACATTAGCTTAATCATCCAAAAATATATATGCCAAATGCTCGAAAATAACGAATTCTTCAACGAAACGTGCGGGCCCATGAATCATACATTTTGAGAGAATAAATTATCATAAAAATACAAAATTATGATTATGGAAGTAGATGTGTAGCCGTAGGCATGAGATTTTGAGGTTACGGATCTATTTGGATACTCATGGAAGTTTTCAGCGTTCAGGAGCATGGCGAGCGGCAAATTGGCGCCGTAAGCGCGCCAGCATGCTATGGCCTACCATGGCGTCGCGGGTCTTACAGCGGCGATGGGCCGGGCCCATCGGGTCAAGTCTCGAAGCCAGCGATTTAGAGCGAAGCAGCGGAGCGTGCCAGGTCGTCGCGGGCGGTCGGTAGGCTGACGAACGCCGGCAGCGTCTTCTGGCGCAGTCGGAAGGTGATTACATGTGGCCGGCCGGCCATGCTATGATGGGTCATGGGGCAGCGTGTGCGTTCAATGATGACGGTTCGGGTTAGCGGAGTTGGGACGTTCGCATGACGAGCATGGGTGGAGGAGCCATGCTTGCGTCTATGGGCGTAGGGTTGAAGGATTTTGAGCCATTTTGAGGGGTTTTACCCTTTTGCCCTGTGGGGCTATAAATTCCCAGGGTGAGAGGGAGAGGCACACCTCTCTCCCTTCTTCTTGAGTGAGGTCCTTTGGAGGCAATCAAGAAGGTGATCAGAAGAGGAGGCGATCTAGGAGCGATCAAGGCCACGGTACATACGTGGTTCCGGTTTCACCTCTTGAACCGTCAGGTTAGGAAGCGATCAAGGCCACGGTACATCGTCGTGGTTCCGGTTCACTCGTCGACCGTCCGGATGAGGCGATCAAGGCCCGCGGTACATCGTCATGGCGGTCATTTCCGGCCTGTACCGTCCGGTTAGCGATCAAAGCCATACGTCGTGTTCCGTTTTCCGGGCCGTCCGTTAGAGGCGATCAAGGCCGGTTCATCGTCGTGGTTCCGTTTCGGCCGGACCGTCCGGTTAGGAGGCGATCAAGGCCCATGGTACATACGTCGTGGTTCCGGTTTACCGGCCTCGTCGGTATGCAGGTTAGGAGCGATCAGGCCTACATCGTCGTGGTTCGGTTCGACCGTCGACCGTCAGGTTAGGAAGCGATCAAGGCCCTACATACGTCGTAGTTCCGGGTTTCGGCCTCTCGGACCGTCGGTTAGAGGCGCCAGCCCATCGTCGTGGTTCCGGTTTCGACCTCGTCGGACCGTCCGGGTTAGGCGATCAAGGCCCATGGTACATACGTCGTGGTTTCGATTTACCGGCCTCGTCGGACCGTCTGGGTTAGGAGGCGATCAAGGCCCACGGTACATATGTCGTGGTTCCGGTTTACCGGCCTCGTCGGACCGTCTGGGTTAGGAGGCGATCAAGGCCCACGGCACGCCATTGTGTTTAAGTCGGCCGTCGTCAGGTTTCGATGACCAGCGATACATCGTCGTGGTTCGTTCACGTCGGCGATCTAGGTTAGGAGGCGATCAAGGCCCACAGTACATACGTCGTGGTTCCGGTTTACCGGCCTCGTCGGACCGTCCGGGTTAGGAGGCGATCAAGGCCCACGGTACATACGTCGTTGTTCCGTTCGACCTCGTCGGACCGTCACGGGTTAGGAAGCGTCAAGGCCCATGGTACATCGTCGTGGTTCTTGTTACCGCCTCGTTGGCCGTCCGGGTTAGGAAGCGATCAAGGCCCGGTACATTCGTCGTGGTTCCGGTTCACCTCGTCGGCCGTCACGGGTTAGGGCGATCAAGGCCGGTACATGTCGTGGTTCCGGTTTCGCTCGTCGGACTATCCGGTTAGGAGGCGATCAAGGCCCACGGTACACGTCGTGGTTCTAGTTTACCGGCCTCGTCGGACCGTCCGTTAGGAGGTGATCAAGGCCACGGTTCGTGGTTCAGTTTGCTCGTCGGACCATCTCAGGTTAGAGGCGATCAAGGCGGTACATATGTCGTTCCGGTTCCGATCGTCGGACGTCGGGTTAGGAGGCGATCAAGGCCCGTACATCGTGGTTCCGTTCCCTCGTCGGACCGTCGTTGGGAGGCGATCAAGGCCCGCGGTACATATCGTGGTTCCGGTTCGCCTGTTGAACCGTCTCGGGTTAGACGATCAAGGCCCCATCGTATTGGTTCCGGTTTACCTCGTCGGACCGTCCGGGTTAGAGGTGATCAAGGCCCCACATACGTCGTGGTTCCGGTTCGACCTCGACCGTCCGGTTGGGGCGATCAAGACCCACGATTCATATCGTGGTTTTTTACTCGTCGGACCGTCGGGTTAGGGCGATCAAGCCGTACATCGTCGTGGTTCCGGTTCTGACATCGTCGGACCGTCCGGGTTAGGAGGCGATCAAGGCCCACGGTACATACGTCGTGGTTCCGGTTTACTGACCTCGTCGGACCGTCTGGGTTAGGAGGCGATCAAGGCCCATGGTACATACGTCGTGGTTCTTGTTTACCGGCCTCGTTGGACCGTCCGGGTTAGGAGGCGATCAAGGCCCACGGTACATACGTGTTCCGGTTTCACCTCGTCGGACCGTCCGGTTAGGGCGATCAAGGCCCGCGGTACGTCGTGGTTCCGGTTTACCGACTCGTCGGACCGTCAGGTTAGAGGCGATCAAGGCCCACGGTATATCGTGGTTCCGGTTTGACTCGTCGGTTGTCCGGGTTAGAGGCGATCAGGCCCACGGTATACGTGTGGTTCGGTTTCGCCTCGTCGGACCGTCCGGGTTAGAGGTGATCACGGTACATGCGTGATTCCGGTTCCGATTCGCCATCGGGTTGAGGAAGCGATCAAGGCCGGTACATATGTCGTGGTTGGGTTTGACGCCGTTGTATGCGGGTTAGGAAGCGATCAAGGCCCGCGATGCGTCGTGGTTTTGGTTCGCGATCGTCGGGCCGTCGTTAGAGGCGATCAAGGCCCGCGGTACATACATATTGGTTCCGGTTTTAGCCTCGTTGACCGTCGCAGGTTAGAGGCGATCAAGGCCCACTACGTCGTGGTTCCGGTTTTACCGCCTGGCGGCCGTCGTTAGAAGGCGATCAGCCCGGTACATCGTCGTGGTTTAGGTTCGCACTCGTCGACCGTCCGGTTAGAGGCGATTAAGGCCACCAATACATTCGTTCCGGTTCACCGACCGTCCGTCGGGTTAGGCGATCAAGGCCCATGGTACGCCGTCGTGGTTCGTTTCGTCGACCGTCCGGTTAGAGCGATCAAGACCACTACTCGTGGTTCCGGTTTCCGGCCTCGTCAGCCGTCACGGTTAGGAAGCGTCACCGGTACATACGTCGTGATTCCGGTTCCGCCCGGCCTCGTCGGACCGTCCGGGTTAAGCGATCAAGGCCCGAGTTTCGGCCTCGTCGGTTCCGGCTCGTCGACCGGCGGATTAGGTGATCAGACGATAACCGGAGCGGGGTTGGCGGCAATGCTCGATGATGGCGGCCGGCGGCGGTCGGTGAGATAACCGGAACGATGGTGGTGACGGCGGCTTACCGATGATGGTCAGCCGGCGCAGCAGTAGTCGGAGCAGTGGTTAGCGGCACGGGGTGGTCAAAACGGCAGCGGAGACGGTATGTCAAGTGCGGCAGCGTCGATAAAAGATGTCAGCGATAATTCGTAGCGGCGATGGCCGTCAGCAGTATGGCATGGCCAGCGTCGTAATCGCCTGGATGGCAGCGACAATGGTAACAACCGGCGGTTTGCCAGCGATAATTGGCGATGTAAACAGCATGGGTGGCAGCGTGACCACTTCTGAGGTTAGCGGCGGCAGAGGTTGTCAGCGGTGTAACCAGTGGTCGGTAGTGGTAACCGGCAACAGTGGTTAGCGGCGATGTGGTCAACCAATGGCAAAGTCGATGTGCCAGCGAATTAGTCGGTGGATGACCGAGAGAAATGGTAGGGACCGAAGATGCAGCGATGTGTCGGTAGCCGGCAGCAAGTGGTAACCAGAGATAACTAATAGTAGCTTTATGGCGGCAGCATGATTAGCAACCAGCAAGTAGTGGCAGCGGTGGTCAGCAATTGAGAATGTCATGAGAATAATGGCAACGATGTGATAACCGGCGAGATAGCGATGTATGGTAGTCAGCAGCGGTAGCCGTAATAGTGGAGGTCAGCAAGGTTCAGCGGCTCCTGGCAGCAGCGGCGATAGCGGCTTATCATCATAGTTAGCGGGATGGCAATAGTGATTTTGACTTATCCGGGTTGTTTGTCGAGTGTGACTCGATGGCGTTAACCTATGGAAGAGGTTGAATTGAATCCGGCGATTTTGACCTATCAGATTGTTTGTCAGTGTGACTTCGACGTTAACTTGTATGGAAGAGATTGAATTGAATCTGCTGAGGATTTTGACCCATCCGAGGTTTTTTGTCAGAGTGTTACCCGATGACGTTAACCTGTGTGGAAGAGGTTGAATCGAATCCGCTGAGGATTTTTGACCTATCCGAGGTTGTTTGTCAAAGTCTTTGCTCGATGACGTTAACCTGTGTGGAAGAGGTTGAATTGAATCCGGAGAGATTTTGACCTATCCAGATTGTTTGTCGGGTGTTGCAGATGGCGTTAACTGAGGAAGAGATCGTGAAGTCCACCAAGGACCTTTTGACTATCTAGGTTGTTTGTCGAGTCTTTGCTCGATGGCGTTAACACTATGGAAGAGGTCGTAGGAAGTCCACCAAGGACCTTTTGACCTATCCTAGGTTGTTTGTCGAGTCTTTCGATGGCGTTAACGTATGAAAGAGGTCAATTAAAACATCCGTTTGTGATTGTAGCCAAAGTTGCTCCTTACCTTGGTCTCGTTTTCCATGAGTATGAGTGCAAAAACATAATTTGCAAAGCTATATCTCTTCTCAATGTTGAAATATCCTCCAACTTTGACTTGTTTCTTGGGATGGAAATCGATTAGATGCTTAACATGGGTGATCTTCTGAGATTAAGAGTTGCCCCCCAGTTCCCGACAGAATCTGAAGGAACAAAGTTTGATGAATCTTCATTCTTCGCTTGTGCTCTTTAAAGGCTTGAAATGCTCCACCTCGATGGTGGTTTTGATCTTGTTGGGAAACTTGGTCGTCATACAAGATGAAATAATGAGAATCGGTTTCCAGAGTATTGCGTGCTATAAAATCATCAGCGGTAGAGTGAAAGTTCACTTAGCCTTGTCGATTAGTCCAAAGCACACACGGTAATTAAGAAGCGACAGAGACACTCAATTTTAACGTGGAAAATCTCGAAAAGAGGGGAAAAACCACGAGGCCTAGCCCAGTAAAAAGCTTCCACTATGTATCTGTTTCAGAGTACAAAGTCTTCCTGATAACGGGATTACAAAATTGCATATGAGAGAGGAATAACAACAATGATGATCGTTGTAATTATTGATGGTGGAGATCGGGTAACTACGGTGGGAATCTGGTACAATTAGCGATGGGGTGGCGGTGGCGGTGGTTGATGGCAGCCGAGGCGATCTTGCATAGTGCGATCTTGCTTGGAGGATCTTGAGCTTCTCTTTCTCCTTGGGCTTTTCCTCTTCTTCCCTGTTGGACTCTTCCTTTTCTTCCTTGCTTGGACTCTTCCTCTTCCTTCCTTCGGACTCTTCCTTTTCTTCCTTTGACTCTTCCTTTTCTTCCTTGCTTGGACTCTTCCTCTTCTTCCTTGCTGGACTCTTCCTTTTCTTCTTGGACTCTTCTCTTACTTGTTTTGACTCCTCTTCTTCTTCACTTGGCTCCACTTCACTTGGCAGCCTCTCTCATGTGAGGAATGAAGGCTATTTATAGATGGGAGGAGAGGCATTCTTGTAAAATGTAAAGGCCCTCCCACCGTCGGACGGCTGATGATTCCTTTGATCATTTGGATGCCCAAATGAAAATTATGAGATCTTAGGCTCGTTAGATCCATTAGACACTTGATTTGACTATAAACACTCTACATTTGAGAGCTGTTTTGGATTTAATTGATGTCCCAAAGATTCGATGATATTTTAAGTGCTTGATCTCGATCGGTTTTGACTCAAAATCATATCGCTTTTGACATCAAGATTTGTGCTTTGACTAATGGTATTTTGAGAGCCATATCATGGTTAAAAGATAATTTAATATGATCAATGGTTGTAAGAAGATAATTCGATTATTTGATCATGATCCATAACGATTAAAAGGTGGTTTGATTAATGTAGGATCGAGGTTTTAAAAATTGGATGAATTACAAACTCATATTATAAATTTTTTTATATAAAATGTGCAACACTAACTCTCCCTTTTGGGATTAAAAAGGCTATGAATGTGTTGAAATTTTAATTAATTTGTAGGAATGAGGAATTGAGTTGCATGGTTAAGTCATCGAGAATGTTAAATGGGCTTTTAGATGTAAGAATATAAAAATAAAATTTTAATTTTAACTTTATATTCTTATTATAAATTATAAATTATAATATAAAAAAGTTAATTTAAAAAAATCTAAATTTATAATAATATTTATAAATATTTTACACATTATATTCATATTATTATCTATATTTTATTGAGTTTTTAAAATAATTTTTTAATAATATATTTTTATATAAATTATGATTATACTTATAAATCTAAATTATAAAATTTCTTAATTCTAATTATATTGAATAAACATATATCTTGATTTATAATATATATATATAATTATATCATAATAAATATTATATCTTTCTTTAAATTTGTAATTATTAAAAATATTACTTATGTATGCGTTCTATTTATTTTTTACTATATTTTTATTACATATTTATATTACTTCATAATTTTAATAATATTTAAATAATTTTAATCTGTATTACATCATGTAGTTAAACTTAAGTTGAACTAATCAACATTTAACCTCTCATTCTTTTGGTTCACTATCTGGTCCAATTTTCATAGACTTAGAAGATCCATATTTGATCATGTTTAAAAGTGGCTAAAAAATATTCAATCAAGGCTCAATCTTGATTTGATCATTATTCCAAGTTGACTTGAGATTGTATGATCATTGTTCAATTATGGCCCAAGAGGTTTTTTTTTGAAAAAAAAATATAACTATTAAGGTTTTAGTTTTCTCATTTGAGATATTTCTTATATATATATATATATATATATATCGGATTGTTGATAAAACTGAGAATAAGGGATACTCTATTGTATTTAATATTGAAGAGAGAGCACCACATATGACATCACAAAATTTGCCTTAATTATTGAATTATAGTTTGGAGAATTCCTCTATGAGAAAGAGGTTTAGTAGTTAAGGAAACATAATAGCCTATAAATATATGCATCATTGATCATTTTCATCTTATCGATAAGAAATAACTATCCTCCTTCGAGTCTTAAATATCATGACTACTTGACAAGTCCAATGAGAAATAGATAATATTAGGCACTAGAAGTTTCTTGTGATTCCAACAATTTAACACTATAACAACTTGCTTAAATAGCAAAGTAAAAATATTTAATTTTATTAAAATAATGAGTTTTGAATATTTTTTTAATAACTTCAATTTTCATTTTTCTAACATAATGAATCTTTACGTTTTCTAATTAGAGGATAGAATTGGTGATATCTAAAGACTTTCAAAAAATACATTATTGTGTTAAATAAATTAGATGATAAACACTATAGAGTAATAGTCTTTACTTTCATGAAGTATAAGATAAAAAAGTCTTAAAGTGACCTCATGAGGGTATCATGTACTCATGTATGTCATTAGAGAGAAGGAGAAGCTTTTAAAGTTATAGATTGATGTAAGTCTCATATATTATCCAATGAACTAGAACAAAATTCATTGAATTATATGTGACTTTTATTTTCTATAATGTCTATAATAAAATATGATTTTAACATGTTCTTCACCACAACATATACCTTATATATAATGATGAATTTATTTTACAAATATTTTAGATTGTTTGAGCCAATAAGGTTGTTTAACAACATAGTAGAACTTCTCTTCTCAAATCTCTCTGAAAGTGGAGAAATGTTAGCAAAGATAAGTTCCCTAAATCTATAATAAGTTATTTCATTTGATATTCAAAGAAAATTTAAGAAATTCTTATGCATATAACTTGATGATTGTTTTATGTCTTATTATAGTGGAGATTATGGAGTGTATATAATATAATACATAATATATATGATTTAAAAAAAAATTTGTAGAGGTTATTCTTGATCACATATAATTTATTAAGGAACTATCTATATTGAGACTTATTTTGCAATAATATAAATTCATAGGTCCATTTATGATATTAAGATAATTGCTAACTATATATATATATATATATATATATATATATATATATATATATATATATATATATATATATATATATATATATATATATCTAGTTTATATCACTTACAAATTTATATCTACTATGTTATGCATATTATTTTATAACTCTTAAGTTACACAATTAATTTACATTTTGTGTTATGCATCCTTTTTCATATCATTTAAAATGCATTTTATTATGTTATAATTACTGTATTATATCTTTATAATTTGTTATTGTAATTGCACTTACTCTTTCATATCCATTTTATAATTTGTTGTGTTTGTTATATCATTTTAATAGTTTGATGTATAAACCCTATAGTTTTTTATGTTTGTGCTTATTATGATGTATTAAGCTTAAAGTATATTGCACACATTATGAATGCTATTTTATAGCACCTAAATTGCACTTCATGTTATTCTATTGCATCTCTTAAAATGCATTATATTATATTATGGATATTTTATTATATTTCTTATAATATGTTATGATTACACTCACTTTGTTATATAAACTTAATAATTTTTAATATTATAATCAATATGTAAACTTTATTTGAACCGTGTATGAATTTTAATTGAATCTTGCTCAAATCTTCTTCAATTCATAGGAAAAATAAGGCCTCTTAAACAAGATGTTGCTTTATATAACAATACTTGACCTCTTTTTTTACAAGAGGACTACATAAGTATGTCTCAATTACATGAATCTCACTACGTAGCTCGATTGCATATGATAGTCTTGCTTAATGGTATTAATAAATTAATCAAACATGTACTTTATCATCAAGGATTTGAAGTAAATAACTATATTAGAGGTTATTACTTATTTATTCATGGACAGATAGTGGCTAGTAAACTTCTTAAGATTCATTAATGTATTGGAGATTATGGGTGTTAATAGCCTTTGCCATCTTTAATTCTTTAAGCTAGATTAAAATATGCTATGGACTTAATGGCAGATTGGTCCCCATAAAGAAATGATTTCCACTTTTTTGTCATAGATGTGATTGTGGGCCATATAGAGGCCATTGAATTTAGTTCATGATGGCCCAAATGACCAAAAGACTATGTCAAGCTTCTCAACATATACATAGACTTTGAAGTTTTATATCATGATCCATTCAATTCTAATATTAGACCAAAATTCAACATTTGATATGCACATGCCTAAATCTACATGCCATAATTATAGTTGTGATAAATATTTGCTATAAACCATTATATGAACTAACCCAATGTAAAGTTAATTAGATGAGTCTGTGTTTATTTCCTCTTCATTATTGGTTGCCTTTGATGCTTGATATATTAGGATCAAAAGATTCAATGCAATATCTTCCCCTAATAGAGCATTTATGCATCTTTTTATCATATTCATTAGATGGTGTAGTACTTTCACATTTACACAGAGTAAAAATAGGTGATGTAACCTATTAGAGTGAGCATGGTTGTGTTTACATCAATTATAAGTGTGGGCTTGGGAGTGATTACATTTTTGGTGGCTTCTTTTACATGTATTAAGTCCCCAACAATATTTTAGAAAAATCACTTGAATGCAAAAAATTATATAATAATATTTTCATAAACCACTAAAATACACTTTTTTGTCTTACTAACTTATAAAATATATACGTGTAATGAAGACAAATTTAGGAAAGTCCTAGTGAATTATATTATGTTATATTGGAATGAATTAGATTATGTTATTGGTGTCAAAAATAATTATTAATTATTTCATAAAATCTAATTAAATTTTTACTATTAATAAATTTACATGTAAAATTTTAATTTTTGTAGGTCAATTGGATCCCATATTTGAGGTTGGATCCCATACCAATTTATCTTTGAATTTAAATATGACAATTAATAATATCATTTGTTTTCTAAAAATGAGTTGAGTGGTGCCTATTAGATCATGTCATATGATAATATAGGGATTAACTATTAATCAATAGTAAGCTAATGGATCCTAATTTTATGTGAGTAGATGGGAAAATAAATGTAGATTTACAATATTGGTTAAACTATGTTCATTAATATATATAGATGTGAAACTAAAGAGTTGTTTACATTATGGATCAAAATGAATATCCAAAATAATAATGATTGTGCTATTACTTATATCTATGGCAGTATACATCTTAGGCTTCACTTTATCTACCCTTAGGAAACATAATGGTCAATAACATACTATTTTGAGCCGCCTATGCAATGAGCTTATGAATGTATATTTTTTTTTTGTTTGAGTTGAATGATTACAATTATGCAATAAGCTAACAAAATTGTTAATGAAAAAAATAATATTAAATTAAATTAAATTCAAAAATTAAATATAAATAAAAGTCTTTATATTTTTAAAGAAGATTAATGCTTAGAAAATTACTCTCTAATGAGATAAATAATATTTAAGAAATAAAAATAAAAGTATATATTGAGAGACTAAAGGGTGGTCAACAACTTCTTTGGGTGGCACCCTTTATCACTCAATATGGACTAGGGGTTGAGAGACTAAAGGGTGAGAATCAATTTCATTATCTTAATTAAAATTATAAATATGTTCTTCTTAAAAAAATTTTCAGGCAAAATATAAATTTATAATAGTAAATTTGACTTTTTTATGCACTATAATGCTCAAAATTAGAGTAATATGTCTGATGTTTCATTTCTTGAAGAAATATATATATATATATTTTAAAGTTTCATTTGAACTAAAATTCCTCTAAAATTCAAAGGGATGTTAGAGCATTATATAAAAGAACTTTTGAGATAGAATTAGATGATTGCTATATTGTTTTGCGATAAAGTTATCTGAACTTAAAAATGTTGTTCACACACTAACATTATTTGAATCACGATCCAACATTATTTGGCCATAATTTAACATTCTTTGAAATTTATATAAATATTATATGTATTCTTGAATAAGGTTCATATAATGATCAAAGAAAGTTTGATCATAATTTGAAAATATTTTAGTTAAGACTAAACAAGATTTGATCAATATTAGAACTCTATTCAAACACATCCAAGCTAAATTTGTCAAGATTCAATCAAGGTTTGAGCAAAGTTTAATCAAAATTTGAACAAGATTAAACCAAATTAAGTTCAAATAATATTCAATTATAGTACAAACATGATAAAATTTATTGTTTTTTACTCATTATAACTTTTTTAAGAATTGATTCATTTCAGTTGTTTTGCTTATATACAAATATTTGCTTTAGTCATACTTGTAAAGTTGTATTTTTGTCCTTGGATCACATATAGAGCTAGAAATGTGATATGAATCCAAATCATCCAATGGCCAAATTAACAATAAGAACAGACTCAAACAGTAAGAAACACAAATTACAACAAAATAATACTAATCATTACGGACCTTTTGGGATGATTACAGAGAAAAGCAGAAGGAAGTTACAGGAGATAACAAAATAAAAGCTATTACAGAACCCTTAAGTGCGAATAACAACAAGATAAATTCTCCAGAGGCCGAGAAAGCAATTACAGGACGCTAGAATGGCAACAAGCTAATTCATTTAAATACAAAGCATCACCACAAAAGGACAGCACCACTGACTATAGATCCGTCCAGAAAATCCTGCAGCAATTATCAAAAACTAAGAAGCAAGAGTGAAAATAACCAGATAACAGAGTTCTGACAGAAGAAGTAAAACAACATAATCCATCCAGACTCAAGAATGATCCAGCAGTTGTCACTTAAGGAAATCAGAGCAGAACTCAAGAACTAAGAAACCAAATAACAACAATAATTTTATTGTTGTAGCAATAAACCGAGGATATAAAGAAATCGAACCAACTTATATTCCATAAAGACAGAAGTAAGCAACCAAAGTAACGATCGGTCTAATCAGTTAGAAAGAAAAGTAGTTAGGTGCATAGATAGCTTAGATCCAAGCATAAGAAAAGGAAAAAGAGATCAAAAGCCAAACAGAGGGATGATCAAGAGTTTAAGAAAGAACTTATCTCCTCTCCCCTTCGACTCTTCCTCCTGCTATCTTCTTCTAGGTTTTCCTGGAAAACCACGCCTTCCATCGGAGAAACGCATTTCTCCCCGATCCCAAGCCTCTTCCTCTCGAGCTCGGCAGCTCGAGCATCACGAAACAAAATAAAACAAGCAAATATAAGGTTAGGTTATCTCAAAGCTTCATCCAACGACCAAGAACTGCAATTCTCAATCAAAGGCTCAGATTCAATCCAGAGATCAAACCGCGCCGAAGGCAACATCTGGAATCCACTAATTCCTGTAAGCATCAAGAACCGCTTGATCAAATACCAAATCGAAGGGCAGATCAGAAACCCGTTTAATCCGACGGTTCAAGGATCAAACCAAGAAGCACTCAATCCAAGTGATTAGATCCAACGAGTAAAAGGCTAAATCCAACGGATCGAAAGCACCATAAACCCTCCCAACTCTCTCAACTCAGCCGGGTTCAGATTCACTCAGTGAGTCAACTCAATTGAACCACTCAAGCCAAGCCGGATCAGACCAAACCAGGGAAATCGGACACAAGCAGAACCAGAATAGACACAGAACAGACTCTTTCACTCCAACCAGACCCAATCAGGAAATAAATACATATCATTAGTGCTCTCGTTGACTACAACACTCAGAAAATGACAGAAGGAACAAGAAACACATCAAAAATACTTGAAGAATGTGTTACCAGATTAAACAAAACAGAAGAGCAAATGACCTCAGTCACTATGATATTGGAAATATCAAAAGATTGACCGCCATAGAAAGCAGATTGGAAAAATCAAAGTATGTGATGCATCCCATTCGTAATCCTATTCTCCAAACAGACACATACACACACACCCATGTCCATACCTCTTAAAATAGTCATACTTGTAAAGTTGTATTTTTGTCCTTGGATCACATATAGAGCTAGAAATGTGATGTAAAAACTTGTGAAATAATTTCAAGTTAAAGACATCATTGTAATAAACTATTAAACATATGAACACAATATTTGTCATTATTAAATTTGTAATAATTAGTATTTAATTATGCTATTGAAGATTAATGTAAAGATAGAATGCTTAATTAAGAAATTTTATTAGGCAAATTTTTTATTACTTAATTTTCAACTTGATGGTTAGAACTCACAGTTACAACTTAAAAATATATAAGTTATTACTTAACAAGAATGATTTGAATCCAAATGATATTTAAGAGCATATTTATGGAGTCTTAACCATGCAACGGCATAGGCTTCTCATTATGATGTATTATAGCTATTAAATTATACTCTATTGTGCTATAGCTATTATGATTGCTTGTGCTCTATTGCGAGCTTTGTTTAACACTATCAAATCATGCTTGATTCTTGAGTGAACTTTAATTCTAACTCTATTTTAACCATATTAGAGACTCTTTTGATCACAACAAACTTAAGAAAATAGTTTGCAGCGAAAGGAATTTTAGATATATTTTATAAAAATATTTCTTCAATTTTGTTATTATATATAAAAATTCTCTTATATTATATGTAAATAAGAATATCAAATTAATCAAATCTAATACACCGGAATGATGGAAAGAAAAATATTGATAGCTCATCAAATATAAAAAAAACAGAGAATATTTTAATTAAAATTTGATCATAATAAGTCATAAAATTAGATTTATCTCATTAATTTTTTTTTAAAAAAAATATTAACGTTACCATGCATACAATTTGCATGCATGTGTAGATTTCTATGCTTGTACTGTTTTATATAATAGCAAAATTTTAAATTAGGCTTAATGCTAATCTTAATTAGCAATTTAGGCGAAAAAAAAATTAACATAATAGGCCTAGTCGTGTGTACAACGGGCATTGGACGAGCCAGGATCCTGAACGACGACGGAACGTATTGGCGCAATTTAATTTTTTTAAAACAAATCTCAGGGCAGTTTTCGTATTTTGCGCGTATCAGAGTTAGACGGTATCAGAATCTAGCAAACTTGGTATCGTTGAAATCTTAACAAAATTTTCTACAACTTTCATGTTGATGAAATTCGATTGACCGATCGCAGAGATTTTGCTAATGTGCTCAAAATTTGGTCTGAGCTGAAATTTGAGCATTTGTCGTACTTTTACGCGATCGAGTCATAAAGTGTCAATCAGCGAAATTTATATGGTTGGAATCATATTAAAATTTTCTACAACTTTAATGTTGGTCAAAATTTACGATTGCGGCCCAATACGCAGCAGATTTTGTGAATGTGCGCAAAAACTGCGGTGCCGAGCTGAAAATTCGTAGCAGATGTCGTATTTTGCGCGTATCGGAGTCACACGGTGTCGGAATCGAGCGAACTTTGTATCGTTGGAATCGTAACGAAATTTTCTACAACTATCATGTTGGTCAAAATTTGTGATTGCGGCACGATGTGGAGCAGATTTTACGAAATGTACAATCATGAAATGCACAAATAACTCACGCTAAACAAACACTCTTAATGAAGTGCAATTAACAACTTTTTAAGACTTATGACATATAAACAGGTGTTGCTAGTGCATTAGTATTATTGTTTGGAGATAATTATTCATATTGATTACATTCATATAAGAGAAGTGAATGTGCAAGTATTAGAAATGCAACCATTTTCAAACAAGGATAAGAAGCCAACTCAAACTAAGTTTACAACACAAACTAACTACCTCTCTTTACTACCAAAGGGAATATCATCACTAAAAATATACATCAATGTACAACTTCTTCTAAACACTTAAAGTTGTATAAATAAAGCGACACAAAAGATATGAATATTTATAAATTAAGATAACCAAAACAAGAAAATAGTTCATGATGATGCTCAGATAGGTAGATACAACAAAATATAATGAATGATAATAGTGCGATGACTATCTCCGATGATGTCTACGATGCGGTATTGCATCACTACCGGCAGTGTAATGGGATGATGGTTGTCTCGGCCGGTCTTGTAGATGATGTTTCAGATGGTGGTCCTCCTCTTCAACCTGCTCGGAGGGTTGTTGCGTAACAAGTGTGTAAAATCGAAAGACTGCGTAGGGAGCGAGAAACCATGATACAGTCCATACGGGGGTGTCATATGGAATGATGGATGCCCATATAGGACCGGTCGCCGGGTGCATCTATGACCACATAGCTTCCTGGTATGAATGATGTGGTCGTGTGAATATATCAGATGGCCCATCGGAGATGATGGACCAATATCCATCGCCGGCCCATCCGACTGCACTGACAATGAAGTACCTGGAATGCTAGTGTCCCTATACCAGCTATCAGAAATATGCATATTGAGCTGCAGCTCCTTGCACAACCCCTGGTTGGTGATTCATGTCCCTATCCCTCCCAAAATATCGTTAGAATATGTCCTCGGTATTCAATATGTGCTCACGTTGTGTTGACAGAAATCTAATTATGATAAAATTAGTAAAAAAAAGTATTATTGCAGTGATGAAATGCGGGCTTACCATGAGTCGGTCTCCGGACTAGGGTAATAACTGTCGGGGGGTATTGTAGGTGCCTTCAACATATATAGTGAAGCCCTAGACCGATACCATCTCATGTATCGATTAATGGTTGGCTCCCCCGCCCCCCACTTCTGGGAAGAGTCTACCACCACAACTAAATCACGTCTGCTCTCCCACTGCGCAATATATGTCTGGTGGTAATCGACCCAGTCCACATCGACTTTCCCTCGACCATCCACTCGCACGAAAGCAGAATCTATCGGTGCAACCTTAGTGACTGGTGGAAGGCCAAACTGCCTGAGCACACGATCGGGCAGGTGCCACTCAACTCTTTTCTAGCTAATCAAGGGTACTCTAGGCAGCCATATGTCATATGTGACGTGCACGGATATGAACTCCGTATGGCTCCCAGATCACCTGTATTATTTGAAATGAATATTAGCTATGCTATCTACATGCAATAATGGGCCCTAAAAATAAACTTACAATGCAACATATATGACTCTGCAATAGGTCATCTAGCTCGTCTATAAACTCGATGTGGCCGTCATCTCGGACATACCCTTCATTCTGACAACCCACACTCACCCATCTATGTATGTCTGTACAAAATATGCGTTGGTACATTTCATACTCCCACACCCATAGTAAATGTAGGCAACCAACCATATTCATTCGCTTCGGCTTCATTGCCTCATGAAGCTCCCTATACAAATGAGCAAGCACAGCTAATCCTAAAGAGAACTCCCTAAATGTGTCAAGATCTTCCGAGGGGGGAATCGCGGGTGAATTTCTGAACAAGATGTGTCTAGCATAAAAAATATAATAGCAAAGAGTGTAAGCTCGACATGCATACTAAAGCTAAGCTCCGGTAAATCTAAGTAAGAATCCCATGTATCGTCCAGGCAAAAAGCGTAAATCGCCTGTCGAACTTCTCAACGTGATGATGGATGGGATCGGTGGTGGTAGGCATGTGGCTCAAGATGTGCTCCTATAAACTCATCACAGCAATCTGGCCAAGATGCTCATCGCCTACCCCCACCAACAATATTTCTCCCAATAATAGGCTGGCCATCACAACAATCTGACCAAGGTGGTGATCTAAGCGAATGTACTGCATCTAAGACACACAATCTAATCCAGCTGCTCGTAAAACGGTCATGAATCTAGGATAGTTTACTGGCCAATCTTTGAATATAAGTAAATGAGATTCAGTATCCAGAACAGAAACCTGCACATTATGAAATTATAGTTCAGTAAACAAAACTATAAGGACAATCCATATACACAGTTTGACTTAAAAAAACTTACCAAATCAAGATGTGCTACTCTGTGCCGACCACGTAACGCCGCTATACTAGGGTGAACTTCAGCCGGTGGAGGGCCGTAGTCCACCACAATCTCCTGCGTCTTCGCTCCGTGCGGGCACCCCCAGACATCCTACCTACAACAAATGCAACATTTGTTTACAAGCTATAATCAGCAAAACAATTGAATTCAACATATTAGATATAAATATATGATGTATAAAAGAGATACAATAGATGAGAAGTCTAGTTGTGACCTTGCGTCAACATTCTGGTTGATTGCAACAACTTGAAGTTAACAATAATAAGTTTTGTCAAATAAGCCAGAATTCACAGTTCTATTAATAGGATTTGAATAACATGAAATCATGCCAAACACATTATTAATGCACATTATTCACTATAAGAACAAATAGACAAACAACCTCCACGTATTTATGACCTTAAAGCGAAAAAAATTTATTTTATTAAACAAACGTACTCAAAAGCAATCATTTAGTTCAGATATTTTGACTTAAGACATGATATTTTGCAGCAATTTGCTTCGTTGGAGTCTTCTTGGTGCCTGGAAGGTTGATCAAGTTAGCCCTCACAATATGAGTATCTTGCTTTTTTGTATGCCTTAGTCACATAATTGAACCGGTTTGGACCAGCATTCGTATTTTAAGCGTATCAAAGTCATACAGTATAGGAATTGAGCAAACTTTATATCGCTGGAATTGCAACAAAATTTTTTACAACTTTCCTGTTGGGTAAAATTTGTGATTCTGACCTGAAGCTATAGCTTTTGCGAATGCACGGAAAAACTACTGCGCTTTGCTAAAAGTTCGGAGCAACAATCATATTTTGCACGTATCGGAGTCATACGGTGTTGGAATTGAGCAAAATTTATATCTTTTGAATCATAACAAAATTTTTTACAACTATTATGTTGGATAAAATTTGTGATTGAGGCCTGATGCGCACCAGATTTTGCAAATGTGGGCAAAAACTGCTGAGCTGTGGTGAAAGTTCGAAGCAGCAATCTTACTTTGCGCTTATCGGAGTTATACGGTGTTGGAATTGAGCGAACTTTATATCGTTAAAATCATAATGAAATTTTATACAACTATCATGTTGGACAAAATTTGTGATTGCTGCCCAATGTACAGCAGATTTTGCAAAATGTAAAGCTTTTGTGGTGAAAGTTCAGTGATGTCGACTTTCTTATGAGTCATACGGTATCAGAATTGAGTAAAATTTGTATCGTTGGAATCATAAAAAAATTTTCTACAACTATTATGTTGGAAAAAATTTGTGATTGTGGCTCGATACGCAACAGAGTTTACGAATGTGCACAAAAACTGCTGCGTTGTGCTGAAAGTTTAGAGCAGAATCGATTTCGTGTGAGATTCGATTGCGATTGAGCGAAATTTATATCGTTAGAATCATAATAAAATTTTCTACAAATTTGTGATTCAGTCCTGATGCGCAGCATTTTCTATTTTTATACCCTAAACTCAAGCAAAAATAAACCGACAACATTTACTCTCTATACTAACAGCCCATGCAACAGCATTCCTGCACTGCACTTGGATTTCCACAGCATTCCAAATATAATATCAGATGTACGACAAGCAAATATGATAAATATCCAAAAATAAAATACAAAATTATTGAGGACAAGAATTATGTTCTTGAACAACAGAATAGAGTAGTCAATCTTGATCATGAAGCCATTATGATGAACACAAACATGATTATTATGGTCAAAGTAATACAATAACATTTTCCACTCTTGCTGTCCATAAAACTTGTTCAGACAAAATTATACATGTCAACTTCTTGATAAAAATAATCCAATTTATAAGTCTAAAGCCTTCAAGAGTGTAAAAATTGACATGTAATGCCCAACAATGAAGAAAGAGAGAATAGTGTATCAAATATCTTAATCATGAGGTGAAACACAAGACCTCACTTTTTCTAATTTTAATTTTAGCACAAGCAAAATATAAATCAAGTTGAAAACAATCAATTCTAATTCATCCTGATAAAAATTCTAATTTTACGAGAATTATTCTTGAGTCAAATCAAATGAATTTCATCCTGATAAATATTCAAATAATTATCAAATGAAATAAACTAATCAAAACTTTTCTCAAAAGAAATAAAGATCAAACAAACAAGGAGAGTGTGATTAGAGCACTCATTTCTCCATGGTTACATTGTTGAATAGATGAAGCCCTACCCTTCTAATCTTAACACAATGGTACAAAAATATCTAAAACAACTTACAGTACAAATCCCTAAAAGTCATACAATGAAGTATACATTCTTTAATAGAGGTTGGGATGCTGCACGATTAGATCCCACGATCCCGACTTACGCTTGTTCGTTATGACCAATATTTTGCATACACTACAAATCTTGTTACTTTTTGTAGTATTTTCATCCATAGTATTTCTGAATCTATTTGAACGTGATCGACCTGACTTCCTCTTGATATTTGGTGGATAGTACTATGGGAAGTTTCTAGTAGTTATGTGTTCTAGCCACTCATCACGATCAAGGATAACATGAACGCTCCCTGGTAGGTTTTGTAGTAGTAGTCCAAAGTGTAGTAGGCCGATACATATTGAACATGGCTTATATGTCGCTGCCCTTACATAGAAATGACGTGATGACATGGCATGTGATAAGTTTGTGGTTGTCTGCATGTACACCTACAAATATGATTTTCATACAACTCAACCTTGTAGGTTCTGCTGGTGCTATCGAACTCGGTACTCATTCTCTATTTGTATTGGCTCGAAATCTCCTTGCCTCATGTTCACTACCACAAAGTTGCCTCGGGGAACATGGAGTCATCTTGGTTGGCTATTGATGTTCGGTCTAGGTGTTTCATGAACGTGGCGACTATGTTATAATATATTGCAGAGACTAGTGCCTAAATTGGCAAACCACGTGCCCGCTTAAGCACTATTGAAGCATTATTTTTGTGGTCATAGTGTCATACTTGTACCCATCATCATAGAGACAATTGATGTACATCCCCTTGATACAAGCCCAGTAGGCCTCCTGTTTGATGTTCTCGATATCAGTCATATACCTTTTAAAAATGCGGATATCATCAATATTACCTCGACATATATTTTTTGGCATATGAAATCATCATCTCTGACTCTAAGTTTTCTAACTGCTTTTTTAAAATTCTCCCTCAAATGCCTCAGGCAAAAGCGATGTGCAGCCCATGATAATATTTCCCTGCAGCCACGTACCAAACCCGCGTGCCTGTCAGAAATGATGGAAAAATTACCTCTAACGGATAAATGGAATTAAGTCTTAGGTGTCAGAAACCAACCCATGACTCAATACTCTCGATTCTACTCTTGCGGTGAAAATAAAGCTTGTTGGTATCAATTCCAAGCCTGGAGTCCCCTGTCTTACCTGGGAGGAAAGTCCTATCAAGACATAAAAGCGGCGACGATTATCAAGAATTGAAGGCTCAATGATGAGAATAATCGTTGGAATCTATTTAACTCGATGATTGCACTCAGATCGATCCATAGTTAAGCATATATCACACATGCATCTCTCCAACGATCGGTAAGATTCCTCCCAACTATCAAAAATAACCTTCAGTGTCTTACGCCGCACATCCCAGGCTTTCATATAAGACACTCGTATGTTAAATTTGGACTCAATCATTTTATAATATCTCTGCTTTAAATCTAGTTGGCCTTTGCGGGTTGAATGAAATAACCGATAAACTATGTTGTACATTGCTATGTTGGCATTGAGGTGAATATGAATACATGTATGTGGTGAGCCTTTCTTGTCAATTCTCATGCACCTCTCAATCTCTTACTTGAACTTGCATATGGCCACATGCAATGTGTAGCAGTTATGTTGGGTGCATGTCTGATGAACTTGATTTTGTTTGAAGCGTAGATCACATAATCGACATTATTAATGATAAACTAACCTTGAACAGCAAACTGCAGCTGCTTCTTATCATGAAAGCACATACCTTCTAATAGTTTATCTGGAATGCAACTTTCAAGTTCAAAAGTTGACTCATCTAAATACCCATCAAATGAAAGTTCTTCATCTCATTCTCTAGCTGTTTGAGCACTACTCATGTACTCATTGTTAGATAGTAAGTGCTCCTCTATTTGGCTTGTTCTAATTGAGTAGTCCCTGATAAGATCTCTAACCCGTTAGATGGATCGTCCCCTTAAAGAAGGCTCCTCTGCATCCCTATCATCCCCTTCATCATCATCAGTACTTGTTGCAGAAGGCATAATTTTATATCCATCACCACCATCACCTTCAGCATCACCCACAAAATCAGAACTTGTCCCGGCTACATTAGTAGCTTATGTTGGTACAGACCTGTACGCTTCCCAGTTGGAACTATTTCGCAAACTCAAAACCTTTAATTTCTAAATCCCATTGCAATATCTTTTCACAATTAAACTGATATATATAATAACAACAATAGAATGTCATGAAAAAAAGTTTGTTACTGACAAAAGGAGGGAAATCAGATGATATATCAATATCAACAATAGAAGCATATGATTTCAGAGTATAAAAGGAGCTTAAACTTGAAGAGATCGGAGTTGAATCTGATTAAGGTCAACCAATAACTCAACCTTAAGAAAGTAAGGTAGTCATTGGGAAGTCATCCAAACCAGAACGAAGCCTCAAAGGGACTAAACTTTTTTAAAATATTGTGAGCATAGAGGGTATTGATACATAGGGTGTCTATGCCCAAAGGTTTATTCGAAAAACCTTTTCAAATAACATGAATATGATATATAGGGTGATCCATGGTGGACATCAAGATGTGAGATATATAGAGATTGCTAGGGAAAAGCTAGAGGTATGAGTGTGAGATTTTACTTATTAGTTAGATTATGAAAAAGATATAAATTAGATGCATTCAAATGGGAGAAATCTACTTTTATGGAGAGTTAGAAGGAATTTTAATTTTCATAAAGGACGAAGGTGGAGTAGGTGAATCTTATTTATAGTGAGAGGCCATATTCCTTATTAAAAATGATATTTTTAGATGGTGGCCTCAAATTAGCATCACAATGATTTCTACCAAAAACACCTACAACTACAACAAGACTCATATCGAAAACACCACCACCAACAATAATAATCTTTAGCAAAACTCAACAAGTTCATACTCAAAAAAAAACATCACAAATAACAAAAAATTATTGTCTTGAGCATATACAAATCTAGCCTAACTTCACATTAAAATTTACAAAATATACAAAACAAACAAATCTAGTCAAACAACACAAGGAAATAAGCTCATACAACACAAAGCGTTAATATAATATCCATTAAGCATTTAGGAAAAAAATATCTTAATCGTCGGACGAACGACGAAAAAAGCGGTCTCCGGCGATGGCGCACTCCTTGGCCGGCGGCATGCTTGGGCAGTGGAATGGGATTTGCGAAGTAGCCGAACGATTCTAGGAGAAAAAAATAGATCTGAGCGACTTCCCCCTCTCGATTTTTCATCCGAAATAAGGACGAGCCAATCGTTCATTCAACGGACGACTAGGCCTATTATGTTAATATTTTTTTTCATACCTAAATTACTAATTAAGATTAGCATTAAGTTTAATTTAAAAATTTTGCCCCCTATAATTGCACTGATTCAATAATTGTGCACTTCTGATAGATAATTGAGCTTTTTAATAATTGTACTGATTTATCAGACATCATTGAACATTGGTTCATGCTTTCTCCGTTGTCACGATATCAACCAATACTTTAATTGTACTGATGATAAATCACAACATGACAAATACTAGAATCCAGAAGTTATAAGAATATTATTATTATAAAATTTAAATAAATTTAAAAGATAATTGTAACATTGAATGACAAGAATCATCATAATCACTAAAAAAAATTTATTTTATTATTTTTTTAAATTTCCTTGCAAATTTTAAAGATATATATTAAATTTTGAATATTTTTAATTTTAATTTTGAGGAGGTATTTACTTTTTAGTGTTGATGCTAATCAAACAAATATATATATATATATATTAGATTTTAGCAGCCACAATTAAAATTATAAGATATTTAACTTTTTTTAATTAAACAGGTTTTATTTAAATTTTAAGCTTTTTGTAGTCAAATGAATATAATATCTCATTAATGTAGAGAAAGCTCTCAACTAATAGGCTGTATAATAAAAAGATATTCAGCTTTTGGGTTGCCAAAATTAAAGAAACTGTTAGGCTTTAAAAATAGGTTGGCTCAACACATTCTCACTTTTTCCACATAAACACTTTGTAACATTTAAATTATATTTAAGATGATTAAAATGTATAAAATATATATTTCATTAATATAAATTAATATTTAACTCCTCAAAGTAAATCCATAGATAATAAGAACCTATTTTGAGGGAACAAAACATAAGGAATTTTTAAAATTGTAATTATTTATTTGTCTAGGATTTGTCTAAAATCAAAATAACATCTCCTAAGGTTTGATTCTATGTTTAAGGCTAAGTACCATTAGCCTCCATGGTTAAGCAAAAGTGTTGAAGTTAATCTCATTTTATAATTTATTAGGTACCTTAAAAATTACATGAATAATTCATTGAAATTAAACTTTTGAATTAAAATAAAGTATTTCATAAGTCATTTTTTGTTCCTTCCATGTCACTTTGATAGTGCACACACAACTTTTCAATTATTTGAAGCACCATTCTCTACCTATAATTATATTTGTTGAACCAATCTAAATAGAATTAAAAATGCCTTAGATTATTATTTTTATGTCTTAACAAACAGTGTAGCAATATATAGTCTGGATGGTGCAATAGTAGAAACAATAACATATAAAAGTTTTGCAAATAAATATGCTATTTAAAAAGAACCATATGGTAAAAAAGTTGAATGTTAATGTGTAAGAAGAAATCCAAATTAGTTCAATTGGACATTTATTAAAAAAAGTGAAGTTTGAAGTGCATTTGTTAATCATCATGAAAACTCTATTTTCAAGATCTTATCCATAAACATAAGAGTGTAATCCCACTTCATTTCTAATTTTAGTTATACATTATTAGGATTCAATAATGAAATAAAGATCTTTTCATAAGAATAATGGCCTATTAAATAAATTTTTTATTGATTGATATATATGATTTGAATATTAGGAATTCAGAAAAGGTCAGATATCTGTCAGTATTGAAAATAATAGTTGAATCTGGTCACAGAATAAAATGCTATGTGTTTATTATTTTCTTCATCATATATGCATGCAAAGTATTAGTTTTTCTTCTCTTAGCTTAATTCAATTGCTCTCTTTCATGCTCTCGCAAATAGAGATATCTGAGCACTTTCTTTACAGCACAAACGGTAATATAACCATTGATCTTGCAAAACATCAACATCAACATAGCAGTTGTTCATAGGGCACATTTGTTGCTTGAAGCTAGAAAAGTTACTAACAAAAATATTGAAATTTAATACATTCATTATTTGGACGGATGTAGATTAGTTCAATGCAGAAAAAAAAATTCACTTTTATTATGTACTGTGTAATTCAGTGAAAATTTTTCAAATATAATAATTTTATTTTTACATTAGCGAATATAAAATTTTATTTTTTTTTAAACAAGCTTTTTTGTCTATTACAATTAAATGAGTAGTTCAATTTTCATTTTTTTTATAAAACGGTTTGAGCTAAAATATTGACTTAAATATAAAAAAGATTAATTAGTGTGCTCATTATCTTTACATACCTATATACATATGCATATACATAGATACATACATACATACATATATATCTATATATATATATATATATATATAGGCACACACGTGCACGCGCGTGATCAAATAGGCTATTAAAGTAATATTATTACGTGCAGAGTCTAAATGCAGCTCTACATCTGGACATCAATAATGTAATGTTATGTGACATTTAGCTAATAAATAAGCGTATGTGATTATGAAGATTGTATATTGATGTAATATAAATTGTATGATAACACGATTTATATACATAATAATACATAATATTCACATACAATAAAATATATATTTGCTAAGCGTCATATGACGCTATGTTATTAGAATTTAGATGTACAAACTATATTCTGACTCCACATATAATAATTTTTCATTAAAGTACATCATTGAAAATAATGTTAGCTTCTGAAGTCAGTATGAATCAGTGTTGAAGACTTAATAATAAGGAACAAAATTTAGCTCAATATATTGATTATAGCAATATCTTTGATACCACAGGTACACTATAGCATTGAGAGGAGGTAATTAACAAATAGAAAAATATTGTCTGAGTATCTTATCTTAATTTTCATCAGAAAAATGTTAAAAAGCTGATTTTGTATTATTTTTTCTATGATATTTATCCACTGATTAAATATAAATGTTTGTATTTTATTATTTATCAGATATTTTGTAATAAATGCCCCTCGTTATTTCTTAATTTAATTGTAAATTGAAATTACGTGATTCATAATATATAAATATAAAAAGATTTAAATATGGCCTGTAGACATCAAAATAAAATCAATTATTCTCAACATGATTAACATTAGAAAAAAAAGCTTGTGGAGTTTGAATATAGCTCTATGTCTGGACTCTAATAGCATTGCAGCAAATCGCGAGTTCATAATATGTAGGCTTAATTTTTAAATTAGGTTATTTTATAAACTTAATTAGATGATTAGCCATTTAAAAAAATTTAAAATAAAATGCTGATCGGCGGCGGCGTTAATTCCGCATCCGGTGCTTGTCGCCCCATGAGGACGACCCTTTAATTTTTTTTTTTTAAATTAAATCGGCTCCTTTTTTACATTTTTCCATATCCGACTCATCGTGTCTGATTTCGCGTTTATCGTTGGAAAGATAATGAAAAATTCTACAACTTTTATGTTAACAACTTTTGACGAATCTCATCCAGTGAGCCGCAATGTTTGTAAATGTGCGACTTCTAAAATTGTAAAAATTGAAGATATTAATGCAGCCCTCGTTTTCTGGCCATATCAGGCTCATTAGATGTCAGGTTTTGGCGTGGTTGGTATCATTGGAAAGATAATAAAAATTCTACAACTTTCATGTTGACAACTTTGAATCTCGGTGGTCATTTTGCAAATATGTGACTTACGAGTTCTGAAAATTAAATATATTATGACAAATTTTTTTTTTTTTTTTTTGACATAATATAAAGATATATTATTTTTTGGTAATATCAAACACTCTCATTATATTTTATATATAAATTAATTTTGAATTTTTATGTAATTCCCAGTTGAATCTTTTCTCTTCGAAGAGGTAATATCAAACTCTCAATAATTTTAAAAAAATCTCAATAAATTAGCATAAAATATAAATATAAATTATAAAAAATAATTTGCATACATATCACATAATGCTTAAATATTTACATATCTAACATTAAATTTTTAATTTTTATATGTATAATATTCTAATCTTCAATATTATATCAAAAATATCATTATCACTTATTTTGTTTTTTAAAATAAAATATATCTTTTTAAATATAGAAAAATATTATATAAGTAAATATTTAATTCTAAATATTAGATATTTAAATGCATAAAAATTGTGTGACATTTGTGTAAATCTTTTAAAATAAAATAAAATAAAATGCAATAATGTCATTATTTTTTATCAAATAAATATTGAATTCTTTATTTTTTTTAGCTACGATTTAGTTCTGAAAAAAAAAAAGAATAGAAAAAATAACTTCCAAGAAAAAGAATCTGATCCGAACCGTTAATCAAATTAACATAAGCTGATGAAGACCATTCATACGCTCGGTTTTCTCTATGCGACGGTCCCCACGAAAGATATATAATAATGGTCGCGTAGGCCCGGTCGTAATTGTGCTACCAAGAAAAAGAATCAGGTAAGCTGCACGTTTTGCTTGCTTATTTGAATAAAAATAACTGTCGGTGCATTTTACTCGCGCCGGCCCACATTAAAAAGTTGAATGTTAATGTGTAAGAAAAAATTCAAATTAGTTCAATTGGACATTTATTAAAAAAAGTGAAATTTGAAGTGCATTATATTCCCAGGTGAATCTTCGAAGAGATAATATCAAACACTCTTATTATATTATATATATAAATTAAGTTTTTGCTCGTAAAGAGGAAAGATTCAACTAAGAATTACATAAAAATTCAAACTTAATTTATATGTAGAATATAATGAGAGTATTTAATATTACCAAATAATAATATATCTTTGTATCATGGCAAAAAAAAAAAAAAACAAGGGATATCACAATATATTTAATTTTTGTAGCTTGAAATAGCGTTCAGCTACATTTCCAGGGTGAGATTCATCGAAAGTTATCAACATGAAAGTTGTAGAATTTTTAATTATATTTTCAACGATACCACGCTAAACCCAACATCTATCAGATATGAAAAATGAGGTACGATCAATATCTTCAATTTTTCGCACTTGAAGTCGCATTTGCAACACCGCTCATGATTCGAGAAAGTTAATGAAAGTTGTAGAATTTTTTCATTATCTTTCCAACGATATTACAAAAATCGACATGAAAGTAAGCTTTCAATCATTACACTAAAAAATTTTGCACATCACAATGATCAACGTAGGTAGTCATTTACCAAGTCTTGTTCTCCAAATCACTACAATACTTTAAATTTATAGAACTACTCTAAATCATAGGTTCATCATTTCTCTCTTTTTTTTTTAATAACTTCAAATAAATTATCAAACGATATATTATAAATCATCTCAAAATAGTTTAATATGATCCAATCTTAAAAATTACTTTTCATCTCTTTTTTTGTGGAGATAGTTTTAATATATGTAAAGTTTATATTGGCTAGTAATCAAATCTAAGAAAATGATTTGATGGATCTTCTGCTAACATTGGTGACGAGTAGAGAAGTGGAGATTTACATACATAACACATAAAATTAGTATATTTTTATATCTAACACTAATCCATGCGAATTACATTTATACTACCTAAAACATCCTAATACCCACAAAAGTAACGCTTCGTTCTCTTATCGTTAAACGCCCATGTGGAACCCCTTACAGCCCACGATGCCACCATGAGCTAAGTGTGATTATTTGGGGCCTTCATTAACCTCCTCATCGGAAAGCAGACTTTTAATTGTCCTTATAGACGAAGAAGGGATGTAACTGAGAGAGAAAGAAGTGTACTTCCGCACATGCACTGCCCTTCAGAAAGAAGTAGCCCATTCCAGTTGAGGTTACGAGTAAGAGAGAAGTGGAAGGCCTTGGCCTCACTCCCAAAATTGAAGCAGAAGAGGTGGAGTTCGATAAGTTTGGGAAATCAAAGAAACCATGAAACCCTAGGCTTTGTGAAGGTGAAACAAAGCCCTAGGCTTTCAGATCAGAGGGGTGCTCTAACTGAGCCGGAGTGAATAAGCGAAAACTAGAATAGAGATGATTAAAAAGGACCTCAAGGTATGAAAATAAGAAACAAGTTAAATGATGAATCTTCAAAAAGAGGAGGAATCAACTTGAATATTACACTCCATTGATTCACTGAAGTATCTCTGAGGGGTTGAATTTTCATGTAAAACAATAAATTAAACTGTCGTTTGAATTTATAGGTTCAAGATATGTGTAAAATCTTAAATTAAGTGAACTCTTTACATTCACTTTCAAGTAAATATAATTTCAAGTATTTCAATTTACGTGAGCTTGCAAATATAATAGCATGATATTTTCAATAGCTTAACTTAAGCGTTGAAAGATATTGCAAGCTTTTAAATGAATGAACTACTTACCACCAGATCTACAACTCTTTCGTACAAGTAGACAAAAGGCGATATTAAATCAAATTCTATAAAAATCATAGGGCTACCTTCAATTAAAGATTAAGGAATTTCATTCTAATTATGATTTTCAAAGTCAATGATTTTATTAATTAGATGAAATTATCTAAGTTATAAAAATCCACATGAACCCCGACACTACATTGAATGTTTAAACTTAGTGTCTGAGGATGCTGCGTGGGTTGATTCCCGGTTTGGTCTTAGGACTGGGTCCGAGTTAACAAAACATAAAAATCCAATTATTATAAGAATTTAAACTTACTAAAATATTTGAGAAGCTAATTCTATCATATGATAATAGATCTGATCTTCTATTATTAAATTAATAGAGTCAATAGGATCTGAAGTAATAAATTAAATGATCAAGCAAATTCATAAATCCCGAAGATGGCTGTGTTGAATGGTGATTTCAACCGGAGGGGATATTTCTATCAAAATGTGATTCTAATTTCAAATCAAATTAACTCAAATTAAGTATCAATCTAAAAAATTGCTTAAATGAAATTTAATTTCTAAAAGCTTAAAGCAAAATTTAATCTATCCACCTTCCGTAATTATTTATCGGAGGTGACAAATTAAGAAAACTCTAGCTCATAAAGGAGTCAATTTCAAATCAAGTGTTCTGCTATGTTCACTCTCAATCAATCTCATACTAGTAAAGACGTGACTGATCCTCGACTCAGGTGGCTTGGTGGTAGGCTCCACCATGATACTGATGCGATCAAAGTCCTCTGATCGGGTGGTTTGGCCAATAAGCCTCAATTATATTGCGATCGTGACTGTAGCCCGTATGCTCTCCAATGGTTATGCTCTTTGAGTTGTGAATTATAAGGTATAATTGGTAGGGCAAATAACCCTCTGTTAGCTAAGATAGACTCAAGATTATCTTCTTAGATAAATACCGTCTCAGGTCTACACGGATTTCTTGGATGATGTAACTCATGTGTTGTTGATAAGGATCCTTTTATCGTTAAGTACCTCCTCACTAAGTAAGGGACCACGACGACTGGGATGAGGACGAGGGGATCTAGATCGGACATATCATCATTCCCCCAACCATTTGCTTTAAGCTAAAATGGTGAATGTCATAAATCTAAATCTTAAACTCCAAATGCTATTACTATACGCTACGCATTAAACTACCTGACAATTAGCCTTAATCAAAAATTCTCTCTCACTTATTGAGAGTGGTAATTAATTATAGGGGTTTGCGCCTATGGAAAACTTGGAACCAGATCTAAAGTCCTCACCAAATGAAGATGAAATCTCACGGGTACACTTACTACTATTACCTTTTACGAAAATTACACCGATATTTGAAATCATACTCTCTTCATTCATATTATCGAGAGGTCGGTAGTGAATTTTTAGAGCCCACAGATACATGCTTGATCATTTACAATAGAAGCTCATTTGGTTTGTAACAGATATTTAAGAAAGTTGAACTCATATTTTAAAGAATAGATCTTCACTTGATTTATAACTAGTATTTGAATGAGTTGAAATGCTTATATTCTACAAAATAGAACTATATTTGATTTGTGATTTTAGGTATCAAAATCTATGTTTGCTATCAAAATTTATGCTTGCCACATGACACATATGTCATATCAAATATAATTACTTCAACTTAGACATCTTAATGTCCATACATCATTTTAAAGAACATATACTTGTATGTAGGTTGAAGTGTTTACTAAGTCAAATACTTAGGAAAATATGCAAGTCACATGCAAAAATGAAAGAACAGATATCTACACCCTGTTTGGGTCTTAAGATTGGGTCCGGATTAACAAAACTTAAAAATGTAATGATGCTATTATAATATTTTAATTTAATAAAATTTGAGAAGCTAATTCTATCATAGAATTACAAAAGATAAATCTATCAGCATCATTGTTAATGTAATTTCTCAAGTTTAAACCCTCAAGAGGAAAGTCCCTAATCCGATCCTCTATGCTCAAGCTAGAGTTGATAAAGTTTGGAGGATTATAAATTTTGAAGCAATGAATCATCCCGGTTTGGTCTTAGGACCGAGTTAACAAAATCCAAAAATTCATATCAAAACTTTTACTTGCAATTTGACAAGTTTGTCATACCAAATATAATTACTTCAACTTAGATATCTTAATGTCCATACATCATTTAAAATAACATATACTTGTATGTATGTTGAAGTGTTTATTAAGTCAAACACTTAGGAAAATATGCAAGTCATATACAAAAGAACAGATATCTACATCCCGATTTGGTCTTAGGACTGGATCTGGGTTAACAAAACTTAAAAATCTAATGATAATATTATAATATTTTCAATTTAATAAAATATGAGAAGCTAATTCTATCATAAAATGATAAAAGATAAATCTATTGACACTTCTTAAGTTCAAACTCCCAAGAGAAAAGTTCCAAACCTGATCCTCTATGCTCAAGCTAGAGTTGATAAGGTTTGGAGGATAACAAATATGGAAGCATTGAATTTAGATCCAATCTTCTACAAGGAAGAAGACAGAGTTGACAAGGTCTACTATATTCAAAAGGCTATATCATTAGTGTGTTTTAAATGATTAATGATCACGTATGTTCCCCAATGACTTTGCTATTTGAGCTGTGAATTATAAAATATATTTGGTTGGGAAAAAAGCCCATGTTAGCTAAGGTTGACTTATATTTGTCCCCTAAGATAAACTCCACCCCAGGTTTATAAGGACACCTTGGACAACGTAACCCATGGTTGCTGATAAGGATCCTTCGGTCGCCTACACCTCCTCGACTAGCGGATCGGGGACTACACGACTGAGAGATGAGAACCATGTGATCTAGATCGGGTGCATCATCGTTCCCCAAACATAAGTTTTAAATTAAATAATAAATCTCATAAGATTCAAACTCCACTCACTATTATTATACACTAGCAATTTAGCTATTCATCGACTAGCCTTAATCAAAAGTGTTCTCTTAGTATTGGGAGAGGTAATTAACTATAGGTGCTTGCGCCTATAGGAAACTTGAAACCAGATTTAAAGTCCTCATAAAATGAGGGTGAAATTTCTGGGTAGTATCTTATTTACTATTCATATACCTTCTGAAAATATCACTGGTACTTAAACACTCTCTTCATCACGAGAAGCCAGTGGTGAATTTTTGGATCACATAGTCTCTTGCTCTCTCTTATGTCCCATGCGATTTCAAGGAAGGTTGCTTTTCGAAAGAAAAACTCTTGGAGGGACAAAAGGAGCGGAGCCTCTCTCTGGTTGGACATGCCTTAGGAAAGAGGCCATTTTATGGCTCTCTCCTTGTTGCGGTCCCAAAAAAATGAAAATTCAAAGGTAGTATGGAGCTTCTCTCTCTGGAAGGTGATTTCTTCCTCTTCAAATTCACTTGCCAATAAGACTTTGACTCGGTGTGGAACAATGACCCTTGCTTCTTGAACGACTGACCCGTTATTTCAAAAATGGTCTTGGAACATCACTCCTACAAAAGAGAATGCTTCTGAAATCCTGCTTTGGATTAAGCTTCGAATTGCTCTTTATGTTGTTGGAATGAGAAAGGCATTTCTAAAGTTGCAAGTATGATATGTTCTCCTCTTGCTATGGACACTTTTACTACCTCAAAATTCAGGATTATTTTTGTTAAGATTTGTGTCCAAGTCACTACCTCCTCTCCTCTCCCTGATTTTGTTCACATCAACCTCAATGGGATGAGTTCAAGCAAAATATTCTCTATGATTGAAGACCCAAAGAATGCCACAAGTGCTCCTCTTTTTCCCATGATGACACCTCTTGTCCTCTTAATCCTTCTAGTTTGTCTCAATCCAGGGGCAGGAGTAGAAGCTGCCCACCTTGACCCAGTTCATCCCACTCCCACCCAAATCACAACAACCTCCACCTCCCTTCACTCTGCAAGGGGCTTCCTCCTCCCTTCCGGACCCTAATACTAATGATCATCAAGAGAGTGGCTTGCTTACCTCGACACCAACTCTTAATGATCTAAACCAATTTCCCATACAATCCCTTCCCCCACCAGAAGACTCAATTGACCCCTCTTTAAATCTCTAGCACATTTTGTTGCTAGGCTTCCTCAATCCAACAATGCTTCCTCCTTCACCATTACTACCCGATCGGCTGCTGCTTCTCTGGCTCGACAAAAGCCACCTAAGGATCTTGAGAATCCAATCTTCTCTTTAGGAATGCCTTTCAGGATTCTACTAAAGCAACACATGAAGTCCCAGCCAACAAAGACAACTCTGTCTATAAAGTAAACAAAGATAGGAAAGGCAAGAAGCCCTCAACTTCTCATTCATCCTCATGCGACTCCTAGTCCTAGGAAGTTGGAATGTTCGGGGTGTTCAAGCAGGGGGATGCTCCTTGACTACCTTAGACTTATCAAAGACTTCCATTTATATTTCCTTTGCCTTTTGGAAACTAAGCTTCACCATCAATTCACTTGATGATCAAATTCTTCTCCAGAAACTCATCCTTTTTCCCAATAAAGATAATGTCAATAACTTCGACTGCAGCTTGGGTGGGCGCATCTGGATTAAATGGAACTTCAATAGAGTCTCATTTAAACTGACTTTGATTTCTTCCCAATTTATTCATGGAGAAATGTCTTTCAACAATGTTGAACCCTTTGCTCTCACATGTATTTACGCTCACAATGATGTGCAAGAGATGCTCTCTTTATGGCACTCCATTAGAGACATTGCCTCTAGTATGAGCTCCTCTTGGATTATCATGAGGGACTTCAACTATGTTCTATATAGTTAGGAAACGAGAGGTGGTAACCTATTGCCATTTTCTAGAATTTTGGATTTTAGGGACTGTGTTCAGGACTATGGGCTCTTGGACCTCTCAAGCTTGGGTCTTCTCTTTACCTGGTCTAACCAACAAGCTAATAACCTTATTCTCTCTAGTATCAATAGAGTTTTGTGTAACATCATGTGGTTGGAACAATTCCCCTCTCCCTACTACAAAGTTCCCCCTCCTCTCACCTCTGATCAATCCTCGCTCATTACATTTTTCAGTCATCAAATAAAAGCTTCACACAGATACATGTTCAGGAATTATTAGACAACTTTCCCTAACTTTGATAAAGTAGCCAACAAAGCTTGGAATTCCTACTATAATGGAGACCCTCTTTTTGTATTTTCAAAAAAAGCTAATAAGAATTAAAGAGGCCCTTAGAAGTGCTACTTGGGATCCCTCCTCTTTAGGTCACAAGATTGCTTCCATGAAGTTGGAACAAGAGAAGATTCTTCAACTCCTTGAGGATCTCCCTCAAGACAATTTTCTAATCCACAAGGCTATGGACATAAATGGGTAATATCAGGACCTCATCAAAAGAGAGAGTATGTGGCTTAAGTAAAGGGAAAAAACCCACTGGCTTTCTCATGCCGACGATGATTTGAAATTTCTTTATAGCACTAATAAAGAGCAAAAGAGTACTAATCTCATTAGAGAGCTTCACACTGACAAAGAAGTTCTAACAAATCTTGAAGCCATTGTCGAGAAAATTTCTTCCTTTTACTCTTACCTTTTCAACAAAAGAAGTTGCAACTCTCTTGAGCTTCCTGATGACCCTTGTGGAAACATCCTTACCTAGACCCAGGTCAGTGATTTGATTAAGGATATCAGTGACCAAGAAATCAACTCAGCCCTCCATAGCATTAATGAAAACAAATCACTAGGCCTAGATGGATTCAATTTAAAATTCTTCTTACATTGTTGGAGCACCATAAGAAAGCAATTCTTATTATCCATACAACACTTCTTCAAAACCCAAAGGCTTCCTAACCAGTTTAAGCACAGCCTTATCACTCTCATTCTTAAAACTAAACATGCTTGCTCACTCAATGATTTCAGGTCAACATCCCTCTGTAATACTTTCTACAAGGTTATAGAAAAAATTCTTGCAAACAAACTAAAAGTAGTCCTCTCTTCAATCATCCATCCAGCCCAATCTGCTTTCATTCATCAAAGCGACATTACAGACAATGTGGCATTGGCTCAAGAAATATGTTGTGATATTCTCCCTAGCAACAAACAAGAGACTTTCCTAGCTAAATTGGACCTTAAGAAAGCTTTTGATATGGTTAATCGACAATCCATATTATTCAGGTTAAATAAAAAAGGCCTTCCTCCCCTCTTCATCAGATGGATTGAAGCCTGTATCCTTAATCTTCATTTCTCCATTATACTTAATGGAGACGTTGAAGGCTATTTTATTTCCTCTCATGGGTTGAGATAATGATGCCCCTTGTCACCTCTTCTCTTCACGATATTTATGGATTCCTTATCTTGTATGCTTGATAGGGGAAAATATAATCCTTTAGTTAATTTGCATTGTAGCATCTCACACATTTTATTTGCAGATGACCTCTTGGTCACTAGGCAGGTTAATCTCCAAATTGCTATTTCTCTTAAGCTCTCTCTTGGGGCTCTATCTTAATTCATGGGGTTAGAAGTTAACAAAGATAAATCCTTAGTTTTCTTTTCTAAACCTTCAAGATTAGCTGACCAGTTCTATGACATTTTGAACATTTGACCCGGATCGCTCCCCATCAAATACCTAGGCCTCTCTCTGGCTATTGGTAAACTCAAGTCTGCTCATTTCAATCCTCTTTTGGACAAACTGTTCAATTAGCTAGCTGGTTGGAAATCCAAATTACTTTCTTTTGGAGGCAGATTTCCACTGCTCAGATCTTCAGTGAACAACTACTTATCTTACTGGTTCAGAGTTGTGGCTGTCCCTAAATATATCCTTAAGAAAATTTCTTCTTTTTTTGCTAACTTTTTCTATCACTATAGAGAAACTAATAAACTCCACATAATTTCTTGGGCAGAAACAACTCTCCCAAGAAATAAGGGAGGCACCAGTCTTCTCTCTGGCAATTCTCTCAATCTTCTTTGTAAGGTTAAAATTATATGAAAGATTCTTCACTGGTCCTCCATAATGGCTGATAGGTTTATCTCTAAATACAGCTCCCTCTGGAATCCGGCTTCACCTAGGTATTCAGCCCTCTAGAAGGAGCTTAAACTGTGTGCCTCTAGATTAATGGAAAAGTTTAGATTCTCCATTGGGGATGGCTCTTCTATATCTCTTTTCTTTGATCCCTAGTGTTCAGGTTAGTCCCTCCTCGAGTTCCTTGGGTCTGACTATTTTAATCTTCTCAAGTTTCACCCACACTGTGCTATTAATTCCATCCCGTGTAATGGTAAATGGAACCTTTCAGAATCCCTTATGTTAAGACACCCTTCTATCTCACAAAGGATCCTGTCTACACCTATAAGCCCCGAAAAAGATGTAATTTTCTTGGAGGATAACAAAGTACTGGAAAACAAGCTAAAATTATCATCTTTATTTGAATTAGAAGCTTCTGTTTGCTGGTCGGATGAAATCTGGTTTAAGAGCTTTGCTATCAACTAGGCTTTATTTTGTTGGATAACTTATGTAGGTGGCCTTAAAACTTTCAATGTTCTTTTTGCTAGAGGCCTGAGATCGACTATTGATTGTTGCCTTTGCAATAATGCACCAGAAACTCATGCAAATTTATTCTTTGAGTTCCCCATATCTATGTGGCTGATAAAAAATGCCCTTCCAAAAGGGAACTATTTCCTTTTACAAACCTCTCTTCAGCAGGTCCTGAAAGATACGATTGAACTAAGCCATAAGGCCATTAAGAGACTTCACTACCTGGTTTCTGCTTTCTGTGTTTATGTTATTTGGAGGGAAAGAAATACTGGACTTTATGGTAGTGGTACATGTTCTCCTCATTCTTTATTAACAAAGGTAAAATCTTTTGTGGCCCACAAACTAAGAAGGTGGAAGAACAAATCGTCTTGGCCTTATTATGTTGTCTCAATACTGGAACAAGGGAAGAAAATGGTTCATACCGATCCTTCGCTCTACCAATGGATGCCTCCGTGATGGATGGTATTGATTTACTCTTGGTTGGGTGGCTATTTGGGATTCCGGACGATGATGAATTTGTTGCTGCAATTGCCACTGTTTCTCTCTAGACACATGTTACACAAGCCTTCCTCCATCTTGGTTGGCCATTTCTTCAGTTATTCATTGACATACTTGCGATGGAAGTAAAAAATGTGCAGTTGCTCTGCTATGCTGCAGATGGTGTTCATTGTTTGCTTTCCCATTCTTTGTTGTGTGATTGGGAACCATTGGTTGATTCCCGTGTGCACCAGGAAGGTCCTGCGTTGGGCTACTTACTCATCTCTCTCGATGATTTTGTTGCTTCTGAGTCCAGATTGGTTGTTTTTTTTTCCACTTTTCATGTTTTTTTCTCTTCCAATTTTTTTAATTACAATTGTAATTGGGCTTTCGTATTTGATTTTAGTTGACCCTTCAGTCCCTTAGGGGATTACCTTAAATTTCTATTTTGATATATTTTTTCGTTTCAAATCAAACACCAAATATATATATATGGAAAACAAATATTGTCTAGCAAACAATCCCTAGATGTCTTTAAATTACAAGCAATTAAAACTTTTTTTTTTTTTGCTTCTACAGGAAAAAGCTGGTTATTTTTTCTGCTTGGAAGATCGTGTTCTGCTCTGCAGGCATTGTGATTTAACAATTCACACAGCAAGCCCTTTTGTATCTCACCACCAGAGATTCTTAATCACTGGCGTGAGGGTCGCACACCAACACTCTCTCGCTAACAACAATAGCAGCAGCAGCAGCAGCAGAAGCAGTGAGGCCCAGAACCAACTGAGCCATAACAGCGGTGGGAGCTTTGGGAATAGCAGTAATCGTCCTCGCTCTGTGGCCTCTACAGCTCTGGGGGTGGAGAAGACTGAGGGTTTTAAGCCTCACTGGCCGTGGAATGAGATCTTTGATCAGTGTTATGGATTATCTGAACCGGGTTCTTCAAACTAAGCATTAATGTGCCTTTTTTTTTTAACTTTTTTTTTTTGAAAATTTCATACATGATATTCATTAGAAAATGAGGTGAAAGATTAATGACATAAAAAATATTTTTCTTCGAGATCTTATATATGAAATATCACATTACAATAAAATATTATATTACCGATGGATATTATATTAAAAACTCCTTGATATTTATAAATAAATAAAATTATAATCACAACAACATTGACTGTAATAAATTTTATTAAATTATATTACATGCCTCAAACTCTCTGAACGAAACATTTCTTACAACCATAGGTATATATCGTCATATGCAACAAATGAAAATGCATTACACATACTATTTATTATCTATGTGATTGTTTATATTGGAGACTTATAAGGATTAAACTTGAGTTACATATAAAATATTTTTTTATCTATTATAAAAATATAGTAATAATATACAAAAGTTAGTATGTCTTATAGTTTAGAGCCACAAATGGCATGTTGATATCACCTTTAGTCTATACTGGCTATCTACTAAGGAGGGTATGTGTAATACTTAGGATAGTATTATGGCAAAGATGCTCTTGTGGGATTCTACCATGTGTACTTTGGTGGCTGTGGTGGATAAGAAAAGAATATATCAGTCTATTGTCAACTTCAATAAGTACCCCGTAAGATCTACAGTCTCACATTCATTATTGGCGTTAAGTCACTCTATAATTAAAATAAAATTAATAATTTACTCCATTTTTTTGGTAAATTATAGAACTATTAAGTACTGATGTATCACTACCAATATATACAATAAAATTATATGAAATAAAAAAGTGTACCATAATCTATCATTATCATTTATTTTTACTATTATTATTGCGTGCTAGAAAGCTAGTTATGGTAGAATAAAATTTTACGCCTTAGCCTTATTAAGAAATCCAGCACACACATAGACATTTGAAGATAGAACAAGGAACTCCAGGATTTTTACGTGGAAAAACCCCGAAAAGAGGGAAAAAATCTAGGGGTCTAGACGAGTAAAAATGTTCCACTATCTATCTACTTTGGAGCACAAAGTTTAAGTTTTCCCGATAATGAGATTACAGAGTTGTATGTGAGAAAGCCTAATAATGAGAATCCTAGAATCAGGTAACAACAACTATAAAGTGGTAGCTCGCAGTTATGGTGGTAGTGATGAAGTGACATTTGTTAGTGATGATTTGACGACTATTGGGTGGTGGCAGCTGGCGGTGGTGACCGATAATGGCGACCAACAGTGGCCAATCAATAATGGCAGATAGTGGCGGCCAGTGGTGGTCGAACAACGCAGCAAGTGGTGTGCAGTGGTCGGCAACGTGTCAGCGGCCGGTGAGTATGGATGGTGCGGCGGTGGTTAGCGGTAAACGATGGTGGTCGGCTGGGACCAGCGGTGGTAGCACAGCGGTGATAGCCGTATAGTGGCCAGCGATGAAACGCGGCGATAGTGGCGGTGGTGACCAGCGATGGTCGATAATAGCGATGAATAGCGATGGTTGGCAACGATGGGGGGCGGCGGTGGTGGATGGTGTGGTGGTGATGGCTGGCGGTGGTGGCGACCGTCGGCCGGTACCGATTATGCTTGGAGGTTCTTCAAACCTCAGAGCTCTCTCTTCTCTTTAGTTTTTTGAGGCCACTCATGAAGAATGAGGAGCTATTTATAAATTAGAGGAGTGGTGTTTCTGTAAATACATGTAAAAGTCAAACCACTCCATCAGACGGCTCTAAATGATTCATTTAATCATCTAATGTATTTTAAGTATTTGAATGATCAAATGAACTCAGAATTATAAGATCTTGGGCTTGTTAGATCCGGGTCGTCAAGATGCTTGATTTGACTATAAACACTCTATATTTAGGAGCTATTTAACGATTTGATTGATATCTCAGTTTTCAATCATATTTTAAGCACTTGATTTAGGCTAGTCTCAACTCAGAATCTGATTACTTTCGATATCAAGATTCGTGCTTCAACTAGTAGAATTTTTAGTACCATATCAGTTGACCTCGTATTTTTGGATGACATTATCTCTATCATCTAAAAATACATGCCAAATAATTAAAAATAATAACTTTGTAAATGTTAATAAAATTTGTGGGTTCATTAACCCTTGCGTCATATATAGTTTGAGAGAATAGATTTTGATGGGTGCGCAAGACTATGACAACAGAAGTGGGTGTAGGGCTGGGGTCAGGTGCATCTTGCGTATTGTAATGCGGAACCACGTCGTCTGGCTCTTGATGCATTATGGCGCTGATGAGTGAAAATTTTAGGTTTTTCTGATTTTTTCTAATTTTTTCTTAATTTTTTTCACTTTTATAAAAGGAAAGATATAACTAAATGTAGAAATTTTAAAATCCATTTAAATATTTTGAGATTTCTTCTCAAAATTTATTCTTTTTTTCCCCTATTATGGATCTATAAAAATCCCCTTGGAGTCAAATAAAGAGACACAATTTTCTCCCATATGCTCTAATATTCTTCTACATTAGACGAGAAATTATCCAGCAGAAGTTTAGGGCCTAAGGGTAATAAAATAATTTCTTTTGTCAACAAAGCTCTGACCTTCTTCTGAAATGAAGGTTATTTGCTTGGTTTATCGAGACCCGTAGTCCATACGGTGAGGCTGCAGTTTTTCCTTGAGAGAGGCGTCAACTGTTCTCGTCAGACCGACCAAGTTTGGAGGCGATCAAGGCTCGTAGTTTATACGGCGAGCCTCTAGTTTTCCTTGGAAAAGGCATCAACTATTCTCATTGGATCGACCGGGTTTGGAGGCGATCAAAGCCCGTAGTTCATACAACAAGGCTCTAGTTTTCTCTTGAGAGAGGCTTCAACTGTCCTCATCAGACCGACAGAGTTTGAAGGCGATCAAGGCCCATAGTTCATACGACGAGGCTCCGATTTTCTCTTGAGAGAGGCATCAAGTGTCATCGTCGGATCGACCAGGTTTGGAGGTGATCAAGACTCACATTTTTTACTTTTTCTTGTAGGAAATTGATTTTCTTAAAAACTCTAATGAATGGCTTAGCAATTGACAACTGCCAAGGTGGTAGGGAAGCATCGATTAGGAATCTTTCTTCAAAAAAATCAGAAAATTTGGCAGGTAATTTCAAAGTATCATTAAAGAGAAATAGCTTCTTTTGTGAACTCATATGTATGCGTATATTTTTCTTCAAATCGTAGGTGAAAGATTATATCCAAAATCGTTTGTGAGTGATAAAGTCAGGAAAGGATGTGCTCAAGTATTGAGATAAGTGAGTTACACATTTCTCAGACCTTTAACTTTCTCTCATCTTTTTTATTTCATATTTATTATGCATTTTTACAAGATGATGACTGGAAGAAAACTAATAGCATGACAACTACAGATGACATATCATCTACTATCCGCGGTGATTTAATGGTGAATTCTGGAAATTTTTTCCCAAATGAGTTGATGGATTTTATTGCCAAAAAGTCTGATGGTATGTTTTCCTCCGCAATGATGCATTACTATTTCTGAGATGATTCTTCTTGCGGGGCTGTGATTTCCTTTGGCTCCCGAATTAATTGAGATTTTTAAAATATGCGGTTTAGCTTTGTCACAATTTTTATTTCGAGCTCTAGTGATCATTGTTAGTTTGTCCGTCTTCTTTAGAGAGCGTGGTGTGACTTTGAACATTAAGTACTTATGCAAAATGTGTAGGTTCACCTGTGATGCTCAGGGACTTGTTCATATCGAGGTATAAAAAATTGGATAGAATTTTTAACACTGAATCCATTTAGAAGTTGGTCTAATGGGATCTTTTTTGTGAAAAATGAGTGGGGTCTTCCTGAGAGTGGGAAAATATTGAACGACCTTCTAGATCTATTACTGATTAAAGAGAATAAAATATTAATAACTTTAAATATTTTTGATGTAAGAAGCTTGTAGCATGAGTTATGTCACATTGACAAGTATATAATTGAAGATAGAATTTTCAAGGTTGGCCTTTCCATTCAGGCAGGGAGATCTCATGCTCTTCCACTGAAGAGATCATGTAAAGGTAATGAAAGGTCACCTCATATTCATAGAATTCTTTCAAGAAGCTCGTTACGAAGTCATGGTGACAACAATGTTTCTTCTCTAAAGAAAAAGAAGATATGTGTTGGAGTAATTATGACAAATAATTATGGAGAAGATATTCTCCCCTACTTTACCTTTGAGAGTTTAGCTATCTCAACTCATAATGGGGGATTCATCTTGGTCATATTCCGAAGAGATGTTAAAGCATGTATGCACTAGACATCAATGAGCATAATTAGTACATTATCTTCTCTTTCTCTTTCTTTTCTTCTTTCCTTTCTCTCCAATGTTTGGGAGTGGAGCGTATTCATGATGAGTGATTAAGGTGAGACACTTCGAAGAGAAAGACTTAAGACATTTGAAGCAGAGAAGAAGGCTCTTGAACTGGAGAAGAAAGTATTATAGGATCATCTTTTTGATAAGGAGCTTATTATGTCAGAAGCAGAAGTAAATGTCATATTCTTGAGGCAGTGGAAGGCTTTAAGAACTCCCTAGCTTATCATGATGCTATCGAGGATCATATCCAAGAAGCTTGCAATCATATTCTTGATGCTGAAGTGAAGGACTTGGAGTGTCAATGTTTGGAGGAAGGCTTTATCCCAGGATTCCTAAAAGAAATTCGCTTATTACATCACAAAATTGGGGCTAGTATTGAGAAATTGTCTCCCAGCCAAGTATTTGAAGACCCTTCGCTAGATTCAGGAGATGAAGGGGTTGAAAGTGAGTTTAAGGGAGCATCTTCCAGCAGTGAGGAGGATGTTGATATCATGTAGTATCACTTGAGGATACATTTCTTTCCCTTTTATTTTTTTTATTTTCCTTGTATCCAAAATTTTAATCATGACATTAGTAAACTAAAAATTTTGGGTGTTTTCTTTTGACCTATGAGGTGATTGGTCAAAATATTGTTTGACAACACTAACCTGTATGGAAGAGATCATGGAAAGTCCATCAAGGACTTTTTGACATATCCTAAGTTTTATTCAAAATATTATTTAATGCTTTACCTATATTGAAGAGGTTATGGGATGTCCACCAAGGACTTTTTGACCTATCCTAGGTATTAGTCAAAGTGTTACTTGACTTCTTTCCTTTATGGAAGAGGTTTGATCAAGTCCCATTGGGATTGATCATGCCACTGAAAGACATGAGTTATCATTTCTCAAGTGGGATGATTGAAATGAAGAAGATCATTTATGTGCAACAAGCTTGAATGAAAAAGCCATAAACTTATTACTTTGATAATATCGATGATACAATATTATCATAAGATAACTTAACAAGAGGAATGAGATAAATTTTTAGAGAGAGTTAATAAAAGATAAGAGGTGGAGAGAAAAAGACTAATGAGATAGAATAAAGGCTGCAATATTTATGCACCAAGAACCACTGATAATACTTTTGGAGATCCTCCATGTTTTAAGTCCTAGACAAAATTTTTTCCTTTGGATCCTTGATCATAGCTTGACGCTTGGTCATCTGATAATGAAACAGGGAGCAAGTCTTCTACAAGTAAAGCCCTCTGAGGTACTTCTTCATCTCGAAGGTTAAAATTCTCGATGCTGAAGGTCACCGAAGGGCATGGTGGAGCTTGTCTAAGGTAACATGATTGTAATATTTGTTGATTTTCATAGACCACTCCAATCCCAATGGGAGTTAGAAATTTTATCTTAAGATGAGGTATATAAGTGACAATATCAAAAATTGATTGTATGGGCCTTCCAAACGATAACATTGTATGCTGAATTTGACGTGACCACTAAGAATTGAATTGAATGAGTGACCTTTCAAGAAAATTCTCGAGAATAATAGGAAGGATTGCCCCTCCACTCCATGGTGATTATCAAACCCATATAATGGTCATGCGATTGGGAGCTTTTCCACCACCATGCTAAGAACAGTGGAGTAAAGTAAAACATCAATAGAACTCCCATTATCAATTAAAATTCTTTTAATATTATAACATGGGTCATCGATCCCCGCACTGATAATAAGTGGATCTTGATGCAAAACTTGGACTCCTTCTAAGTCTGAGTCATTAAAAGTGATGGGATGATTAATATGAGATTTCTTTAACTCTAGCTCTTCAAAGGCGGCGATGGAGACTTGATTAGTTAGTAGTGGCTCTCATATAATTATTTTAATTTCTCCAACTATTTGATGACTATTTTATTATTTCTACGATGATTGTGCTTCCCCAGTAGTTATGTTTGCTTATTGACTAATTACGAAATCGACCCAGATATCCTTACTGAATATTCCTTCGATCTATTCTTTGAGTTATTTACATGCATCTGTAGTATGTCCATGACTTCGATGGAAGTGATAATATTGCTCTTAATTTCTTGAATTTAGTTTTAGTGAATGTGGCCACTTAATGGTCTCTTCATCTCGAATGACCATCAAGATGATAACACAAGATGTACTTAGTGGCATGTATTCTTTTCATGATTGTGGTTCACGTCATTGGTGTGGTCATGAAGGGAGATCATGACTGCCTTGTTTCTCCTTTTGATGGGATTGTTGATTATTGTTTCCTGGGGCACTCTTATGTTTTCTTATGGATTGTTCAAACTATTTTTGATGGGCATTAATAACCTCATCAGTAAAAATTTGCACTTCCATACAATGAACCAAGTTATGAGAATGTATCACACATTAGTGACGAGTAGAAAGGCCTAGGATGGAGCCCTCCAAGGAAAACTCTTCTCAGTAATTCAAGGTCCACCCCTAGTATTTGGCAAGCTTCTAAGGAGAACCTCTGAAAGTACTCCTTAAGTGATTCACAGTTATTTTGATGAATGCCTAGAGATGAGAGGAATCTTTAATGATCCTTGGTTCACAATAAATTATTCTACAAAATCTTGGCAAGTTCATCAAAGGTATGATAGATCCCCTTGAAAGGGGTAGAAAGAGCACAGAGGGGGTATTTGGAAAGACCTAACAAAGTAGTGTGTCAGGAGCTTGTTGAATATGCATGATGTTTCTATAATGATCGAGTGTTCATATGGGTCGGTTGCCCCATCATAGGAGTCGATGCTCAAAAGTTTGAAACCTATGAGAATAGAATGTTGAAGAATTATATCAGCTAAAGGTGAAGACTCCTGATAGGTGTGGTGAGAGAGAAGATGATTTCTATCTTTAAGGTAGAATTCTTCTAGCATTAAATGTTGTGTTTTGCACGTATATGTGGAGAAAATTCCCACACATACATAGAAATTAAATTCAAATCATGGTGAAAGGAGAAGCAAAATTATATATGTGAAAATTTGTCTTGGTAAGATGCCACATAGATTCGCAGATGTACTTATTTAGCTGATCAGATACATCATCAAGGTATAGTGTACTATCTTGAAAGACAGAGATCACTACCCTTTAATAGAACCAATCACCTCAATAAAGACTTTTACCATAGATTCTTCCCCTGCTTTACATGAAAAAGTAAAGCAGGGTATATTTTAAAGCAGGTTCGTTAAGTTTCCTACAAGGGCAAGCCCCTATAGTTAATTACATCCTAAAGGATAGAATCCTTTAGGAAAACTCTCAATTAAGATAAATGATCATTGTCTTTGAAGATTTCAATAGGAAGGACTATCAATCGATTGATTTATTTTTGAAGATCAAATGGAATTGATCAAAAGAGGGAGTTATTATTGAAGCCAAAATAGGAATAAGTAGGAGATGCTCATGATGCTAGGAAACCTAGCGAGCATTTCAAACTATCCTATAGTTGGGCTTTACATTTTAAAAATTGATTTAGTTTGCTTGAGTTGCATTTTTCATTAGAATTTTAGGACTTAAGATTCCTTAACACAAGACTAAGGGAATGCCTGGAGAAATTATGCTTATGGCCCGCTAGGGAAATCTCAAAACTTAAATCTAGGGAGCTTCGGCGAGAGCCAAAAGCATAACCTAAATCTAAGGCAAAAATGAGTAATTGGTTTGTCTCCATAAGAGAGGAAAAACCACTCGACAACTTGGACTTACAACCGCTAGGGGGTGGCCGCCAACTAAGTCCTCCTATGATTTTAAATACATGTAGGCAAGTCTTTATGCTTATGCAAGATAACTAGGTTATTTTTATTTAGAAAGAGACTAAGTCCTTAAACTCACCCTCTAAAGAGACTAGATCATGTAAAGGGGATATTTCAAATGACTTAAATCTAATGCATTTCAAATTTCATTATATTATCATTTTTGGACAATCATTTTGACTCAAGCTAATAGACTTTTTATAACTAATGCATGAGAAATAAGGTTATTTGCCAAAATCAATGAGAAGGTAGGAGGTGAGTTTCCACCACGGCCCTCAAAGGTCAAGCCGGGTTCTCTGGCAAAGATGGAAGCCCTCCAATCAAGAGTAAAATAAGATGCATTTGTGCATGATATTATAAAGAAATGCTCATCCAGCTAAAGGGGTTGCTAATTCTTTTATCTTGATTTTAATCCTAAACTTTAAGTGAGATTATGAGTTATTCAATTTTAGTTTAAATTATTAAGTTGGGTAAAAGATATAATTTTCTCTAAAGAGTCTAATCTACATCCAGGCCATACATAAAGCAAGGAAGAAACTAGGAAAAGCATGCCACTTAATGCAAAAGCTAAACAAATCAATAAATAATTTAAAAAGCTAATCGCAAAAAGAATAAATGGCAGTTTATGGTCGGGCACCACCGCACAAGCTCGAAAATATCAAATGTGGATAGCCAAGCTCTACCCTTATACAACCCGGATTACAAATGAATTAAATTATAATTTAAGCAAAGGAATTCATTATTATAGGGGTATTCAAGCTTTATTCTTCTTTCTTCTTTCTTCTTTCTTTCTTCTTTTCTTCTTTGGATCTTCCTTTGGATGTTGAATGGTAGATGCTCCAAAGCCTCATATGGTGCATAAGATGGGATCTTATGACAAATGCTCATACGAATCCCCCATTATAAATCATTCAAAAAATCCTAAATATACAAACTTTTACATGAAAAGGGAAAGTATAAATCTAACTAACAGCTACAAAATAAAGGTTAGTCAAATCACATCACATAAATCCCAAGCATGTATATTGGAGTTATCACCCCACACAAGAAGAATTCATATTTTTACATGACTAAGTCCACCTGGCCTATGGATTATGCAAAGGGGTATAAGCACTTGCAAGCAAGAAGAATTCATATTTTTATTTATGATAGCGCCCCTTTAGCACAATCCCCTACAGAAAAGAATGGTTAGACTAAGCATGTCCTACTAATCATTTTATGACCATACACCTTAACAGCCAGTCTAAAATATTTATCACAAAACAAAATATAATATCAATCCATGTATCGACCTAACGTAAAGCTATAAGTGGTGACTTAGGCTAATGTGTGTGCTTTGAAGGTTTGTGGCATGCTTAGCTTAGGACTTTGGGTTTGAATTTTCTAAGTATGAAGGATAAGTTCAACTTAGGGGAGGGTTTTATTTAAGTTGTTTAAGTGTTTTGGTTTATTTTTATTTCATGTTTTAATTTGGTTTAAGTGAAACCTACAATTAATTACTAAGTTATAAATAGAGAAAAAGAGAAGAGAACTTCTCTTTCCTTCCCTAGTCCTTAAGTAATTTCTAAGGTAAGTTCACATTTTAATGTTTTGATTATATCTTTTAATCAATCCTAAGTTTAGAAAAACTCTAAACAAACCTATTCAAAAAGAAAGGCATTTTAAGATTAAATAAATTGAATCAAAATTTACATAACACACATTACTTCATTTCTTTCCCAACATATATAATATGCATATGGATGGACCCTAAGCATATCTACATACAGAGAATAGTGAACACACTTTATGATGCATGCTAAGTAATCCATTTAAGAAAATTTAGAAGTTTAGTATGCATGATTTTCTTAAGTAGAAAAGGTTTTCCTTATCCAAAATTTCACATACATGCATGAAAGTAAGAAAGGCATAAGTGAGTACATCGTTATTGTTAACCAGAAGTGTAAGGTACAAGACCTACTTAGGGCTACTTAAAACCTCACAATCTCGGGGTTGTCCAGACTAATATACCACTTTCCTTAAGTACTAGCATGCATATAAAAGAAATGAAATGGAAAAGGAAAATGCAAAAGTTGTTTAATAGTTTTATTTTTATTTATGCAATTTATTCATGCAAGTGTAGGCAATCCTTCTTCAGTGAGAGCATAGGGTTGAATGGTTTGGAATTAAGTAAGTGTTGGGTTCTTTTCAAATGAACCCTACATCTTACTAACCCTATTCAAAGCTATGCTAACATAAGAAAGAAAGGAAAGGCTACACTAAACATGCCTTCATAATCTATCACATGCAAGTTTATAATTAAGATATGAATAGTACACTTTTAGATTTGATGTTTCATTTATAGGTTTTGAAAATACTTTGGATTTAGTAATGATAATAGCCATTCATATTTTATTTTAGCCAACACATTCACATTTGACATAAAGTAAACAATTTCATTTTTAAATTTTGAAAAATGAAATTATGAATGCATGAATCACATGACATACAATTTAACATGTTGGGAAAGATCTAAAGCAATGTAATCATGCAAATAAACTCACTTTACTTAAATTTTAAAGACATTCTTAAAGAATAAGATCATTTAGAATAAATCAAAGTGCATTTTAAAAATGATTTTTTTGATGTTTCATTTAATTTTGAAAATGTGAGATGAGTTTGCTGTTCGTAACCCATACTTACATATGTTTTATATTTTTGTTTAATTTTTAGATAATTAAATCCATTTTTAAGCTTTGATTAGGTTAAGGTATAAATTAAGTGGCTTAATTAACCCTTACCTACACCACCTTAGAAAAATTAACTAAGTAATTATGAGCTAATGAGATGACATAAAACCAAAGGTATTTAAATTTGTAATGCACCTAGTAATGAAAAGGCCTAATGCAATTTGGCTCACAAATTAATTAAGCTAAGGGGTTTAGCTTAAGTACTTTTAAAACACCCCTTCAAACTTATGACAGGGGTTTTAATTTCCTTAATTAGACTTAGGCTATTGAACACATAAGAATCTACCCAAGGTAGATTAATTATGTTCTAAAAATTTTTAGAATTTTTGAAATTTTTTAAAGGGATAATTAATGAATTAACCCTTAATTAAGAGAGGATTAATGAAAGAAAAGGGGGTTTAGGGAATAACTTAAGGAAAATACCCTAAAATTATTCTATAAAACCCCTACTCACTTGATCTAACCTTAATCCAACTTAATTAAATGGAAAATCCACTAATCACACCTTAATTACCCTTAGTTACCTGAAGAGGGTATTTAGAGAATGAGTTAGAAATTTCCTTGATCAAGGCCTCAGTAAATCTCAAAAAAATTAAGGGAGGTAGAGGTCATCCCCTAAAATGAACCCTAGAAGTTTGAGATCAATTAGTGATTTAATTAGAGAATTATTAACTAATTAACATTCCTAAAGAATCTTAAATTCAGAGAAAGAGGGAATTCAAAATACATTGAAAACATTTTAAAAATATTCTAAATGAAATTATCTAACCATAACATTTTTTTTATATTTTTCTAATATTTTCTTTAAGGAGTTATGATTTTTTTGAAGGTTTTAAATTAATTAAGAATTTAAAATAATCCCTAACTAATCCATGGCTAATACCCGCTCATGGTGCAACTCGTGGTGACGACGGTCAATGCACTTTACACGCATTGCGCCGTGAGCCCCTTACTTAAGTTATCCAATCAGGGGGACGGTGGCGGTGCATGCGCTTTTATCCTTAGCTGTCCAATCAAAGATCGGTGAGGATATACAGGATATCGGATATATAAAGCGTGCCTAATATTCTACCGTCAATCTAAAATAATGCGGATGGATGGGCGAGATGGGAGTTCTTCCCGAGGATGAATGTGAGCCATTCACAATCCGAGATCGCATGCATTCATTCAAGACTCAACCCACAATCTAAAGGACTAGGCCAATCCAACGGTGGATTTCACATGTAATAAAAATTTCTTTCACAAAGGATCAACACCTCTTAGCCTGGTGGAAAATCACTAACCTCACGAGGTGATCACCGTGCTGGATCGATGAGGTAGCTTCGTCTAGTGGAGATGAAGCCCTGTTGAAGTTTGTAGGTCTTGAGGTTGAGTGGATGAATGGGTGGACCAACTCCTCTTGATCTCCCTTATGAATTTAATTGAATTGAGTTCTTCCTTGCTGTGGGAACTTAATTGGATACTTGGGTAGGCTTGACTTAGCTCCTAGACCAAGTGTGCAAGAGGAATTTGAGTGGGATCAAGTATAGAAGAAGTTGAGAATTCAATGGACCTTCCTTATTTTGCACTATGCAAAATAGAAGAATGAACAATCCAAATTCTCTCTAGGGGCCTTGGGAAATCTCTCTGATGTTTGCTAACTCTCTCTAGGCTCCAATTGATCAAGTGGCAATCAAAATTTAGTGGATTCGGGGGAGTATATCTCCCCAATGGCAATCGATGATCAATGAGCTTGCCATTTTGATCTAATTGACCATATGGGATGAGTTGTTTTGGCTGTTAGAGCAATGCACATGGTCAGTTTGGCCATGGGAGTGGAATGCTAACTTCCATGTGCATCCAATTGATCTTTGGGGGGAGTTTGAAAATTGAATTTCATGCTATGGGGTCGGGTTTGGTCCATGGGCCAAATGGGTTGACCCAAACCAATTGGGTTGGGTGCACCACTCATCACTAAGTCCCCTTGAGCTTTTAGAGAGCCTCAAGTGATTGTGATGAGTGTATGACCAAAATACCCATGAGCTAGGCCAAAATTTGTTCAATGGCCTAGGGATAAAATGGTTATTTTGCTATTTTTTTCAATTTGGGTATGTTTGGTATGTTGAGAAAATAGGTTGGGCCAAATTTCAATGGATTTGGAATCCATTTGATAGGGTTTGGCTCATGTTGACCCATTTAGGTCAAAATCGATCAACTTGGGTCAAGTTGACCTATTTGACCCATTTGACCTAGGTTAAGGGTAGGTTTAGGTTTGGTTAGTCATATGGAGGGATTGGTATCTTTATCAAATCAATTTGGGTTAGGTTCAATTTTGGCTCAACATGACCCCTTGTCATGTTGGGTCCTAGTCAATTGGGCTAGGTTGGGTCTAGTTTTCCAATCAAGGCTTTGGTGAAGTTCCATAAGTGATTTGGAATGGACTTGACCCCCTTGGTTTCAATTAATTTGGCTTAGATCAAGTTTTGACACATTTTGACCCTTTAGGTCTAAATGGGTCAACTTGGGTCAAGTGGGCCAATTGGTCTAGGTTAGGCTCAAATGTTGGCTTGGTCAAGTTCAAACATAGGTCATGAGTGAACTTTGATCAAGGGTTTCAATCAATTTGGCCTATGGTGGATTTTGGCTATGTAAGTTTTCATTTTAGGTTAAGTGTTGACTTGGTCAACCCTTAGGTTTCATTTGGTTTGACCCAATTGAATTGATTGATTATCCCATGATACTTATTGATCATGATGAGAGGGATATATGAGTTTGGTTCAATCCAATTTGGTTAGGATCAAAAGTTGGCTCATAAGGGTACTTTAGGTCACTTTGGGTCAAGTGAGCTTAAGTGGGTCAAATGGCTTGGTAAAAGCTTGATTTGAAGTTGATTGATCTTGTATATGGACTTATGATTGAAATATAAATCCATTTACAAGTGCTTTGAAGTCAAATTGGTTTTGATCCATTTGAAAATTTCATATTCAAAGGAAGAATATGAAGGGGTTTTGGGTTTGATTTTTGATTTGGGTTTTGATTGTTTGATTGAGGTCAGGATTTATATATGAGCTCATGATTATAGGACTGATTGAACCATGAGAGAAAATTAAGAGTTTGGCTTGATTTGAAAGTGATTTGGCTAAGTTCAAGATTTTGACTTGAAAGTCTTAGATTTGATTTTGAGTGGATTTGAGTTAGATTTTTGGAGTTGGTTTTGATTGTTTGAATTTATATTTCATTTATATATGTGAATATAAATGAGAATATAAATTGATCATGAGAAAATTTAAGAATTTGAAAGAGTTTAATCATGATTTAGGTTAAATCCATTAAAGGAATTTAAAGGATTTAAGAGAATTTTAATTTGAAATTTAATTTTTTTGGAATTGGATTGGATTGATTTATATTTATACTTCATTTATTTATGAGAACATAAATGATGATATAAATAATTTTTGAGAAAATCCCAAGGGTTTGAATTGGTTTGATCAAGATTTTTAGTAAATCCATTAATGGGAAATTAAGGATTTAAGGGAATTTTAAATTGAGAATTTAATTCTTGCCTTTGATTGGATTGATATATATTTATATTTCATTTATATATGAGAATAAAAATGAGAATATAAATAAGTTTTAAGAAATCCCAAGGGTTTGAGTAGATTTGGTCAAGGTTTAGGAATGATTTTGGCTAACTCCTTTAATGGAAAATTAAAGGGACTTAAGAAAATTTTCATGAGTTGATTTAGAATTTTGAGTTTAGTTAGATTGATTTGACTTTATATTTCATTTATATATGTGAATATAAATGAGAATATAAATGGATTATGAGAAAACCTCAAAGGTTTGAATAGGGTTAGATCAAAATTTTGGCTAAGTCTTTAAGAAATGGTTAAGGACTTAAGAAATTGAACTTAAGAATCTTTGATGGATTTTGATCATGGGTTCCAATCATATATTTCAATCATGGATTTCAATAATGGAATTGAATCATGGAATTGATTTGAGTTTGAGATTAATAGGATTTATTTGGAGTTTGGCTTGAAAGAAGGAAAGTGAGGAATGGTTTAAGCTAAAGGGTTGGAAATTTTCCTAACAGCCCTAAGGCATGACCTATTCCTATGGCTAACTCTTCTAAGTCTTCTAGGGCTAGGTGAGAGTGTCCACCTAATCATTAGATGTGTCCTAAGACTAAGGAACTCTTAAACTCTAGGAGAAGTCCTATGCCTAAGATGGAGGTATTGAGAGCTCATTCTAAAAATGAGGTCAACAGTGTAACATGACAGGTGGAATCAACAGGGCAAGAACGTGCCAAGCTACCAGCAATAATTGGTGGGTTAACAATTGGTTGAGCTGCAAGTGATGGATGAATAGAACTAGCAATGTCAAAGAGGTTAACATCACGATCTAGAAGTAGAGGAACTTCAACCTGATGGCGAGAAGGCCCCGTGTCAGCATTTTGACCTCCCCTACCTAATGATTGATCTTGGGGGGGGGATGCATTTTTTAATGGTGGTCTGTGTTTTTAAAAGTTGAGTTATCTCATTTTGAGACTCTTCCATTTGACAAACACGATCTTTTAGAGAGGTTCCTGTTGCACCTTCATCGATAGGGTCAGGACTATCAGGGGAGAATGTGAGGCTGGCATCCTTGGTTTAAGATTGGTTTCGGGAGTGATGGGAGTTGGAGTTGGAGGCTTCATTGTTGCGAGTGTTGTACCTGTTGTCCATAATGCAAGTGTTCACAAAATTGCAATTGTGAGATTTCTTTCCTACAGACGACGTTAGACAATTGTGTGCTAGAAAACCATTTTTGGTTGAATAAAACTTTACACCTTAGCCTTGTTGAGAAATCCAATACACACACAGATATTTGAAGAGAGAACAAGGAACTCCAGGATTTTTATGTGAAAAAATCTTGAAAAGAGAAAAAATCATGGGGCCTAGCCTAATAAAAATGTTTCACTATATATCTGCTTTAGAGTACAAAGTTTAAGTTTTCCCGATAATGGGATTACAAAGTTGTATAGAAAGCGACAGAATCTAGAATCAAATAAATAATCACGGTGATGGTACAATTGTTGGTAGTATGATAGTGAACGATGACTTTCAGTGATGATCCCACTCGATCACGCGAGCGGTGGACGTGATGGAAACCAAGCGGACCAATCAATAATAGGCGATGGTGGCGGTCAGCGGTGCGCAGCGGCAACGGCGAACGTGGTCGATGGCGAAATCGATGGCGGTGGTCGTAGCGATGGTGTGGTAGATGGCAAGCACGCGTGTGGTAGCCGGCAGTGGTGATAATGGTGGTTGGCGGTAATGACCATGCGGTGGTGGCGGTGAGTGACCGGCATGGTGGTTAATAGCGATCCGATGCGTGGTCGATTACGAGCGGCGGTGGTCGGATGCGGTGGTTCGCGGAGGGCCCGGTGGTGGTAGCCATGGCCCGGCGATGGTTGATGGTGATCGGTGATGACCGGCGTGGGTGGTCGGCCGGCGTCATTGCCGATCTTGGAGGTGCTTCATGCCTCAGAGCTCTCTCTTCACTTTAGCATTTTGGGACCCCTCATATGAAGAACGAGGGACTATTTATAGATTAGAGAAGTGGTGTTTCTGTAAATACATGCAAAATTCAAACCAGTCCTTCGGATGGCTCAAAATGATTCTTTTAATCATCTAATATTTTTAAGTATTTGAATGCTCAAATGAAGTCAGAATCAAGAGATCTTGGGCTTGTTAGATCCATGTCATCAAGACGCTCAATTTGACTATAAACACTTTATATTTAGGAGCTATTTAGTGATTTAACTGATATCTCAAAGTTTTTAATCATATTTTAAGCACTTGATTTGAACTAGTCTCAACTCAGAATCAGATTATTTTCGATATCCATATTCGTGCTTGAACTTGTGGAATTTTTAGTGTTATCAATTATTAAATTGACTTATTATCATCTACTTTCTTAATCATTTTGTGTACCATTTACATCTATCAAGTTTAGTTGTTGATCATTATCTATGATGATGGTTGAGATAGTGGTCATATATATCTTCACCATGAAATCGTAAATTTATGGAGCATTACCCTTCAACAAGTGCTCTTGATTTTATCTTAAAACTATATCTTTTGTTGAATTTAGTATGTGGTGAAATAAATTTACATTATTTATTTTCTAAATTTGAAAGGATCAAATTTTAGAAATCTCCAATTACAATGAATCTTAAATATATTATCTAGTTTATGCCATAATTAAAGCATCTGATTAAGTAAACCACTCATAATCAAACAATGTTAAACTTATAATCAGATCTCAAAAATATTCTAATTAATAAAATACCTTGGCCACATCTTAACAAGCATATTTGGACAAAGAAAATGAAAATGATTATTGAACACTATTAAGATCTTGAATATATTAAACATGCCTTAATGATAATTGAAGCATTAAAATATTAGGCTCTTCTCAGTGGATTCTTGAAATTGTGCTGCCAAGAGATAAATTTATTATAAACCTAAAGTTTTGACAATAGTTTTTTTTTATTTTTTTTCCAATTATGCTAATTAATACCATTATTATTAATATTCATAAATTATTAAAAATTGTGTACAAAAAATTAACTATTTTGATAAGTAATGTATTCTCCTTCTTGACAAAGATGTATGGGTATAAACACTGAGTGAAAAATAGTATATTACATAATATTCTGCTATTTAAGAACTCAAATTGATCTAAGCTACAACATAGCACCATGTAATTGTTAAAACATGTTGAGAGTTTAAGATTTATCTCATATTTAATGATTGAAAATACATTAATTCATTCAAAAATATCAAATACTTAATTCTTATTCATATTTTAATAAAATAATTTAAAATTGAATTGAATTATTGATTTATTTGATCCCACTTAAAACCCATTTTTCACTCGCTAAAATATTTGTCTTTAATAGCTAAACCACAAATATGACTTGTTTGGAATAATGAAATATTATTTGACTAGAACTTTAACTTATCAGCCAGCACAAGGCTAAATTTTATAATTAAGCCTGATTAAAATTATAATTAGGTAATTAAGCACAAAATTTTTTAAATTAAGCCTAGTGGCACGTTCAATGGGCGACTAGGCTTGAGCTAAATTTTTTCTAAAACAAATTTGGCAGAGTCGCGATATTTTGCTCATATCAGACTCATCCGGTCTTGGAATCGAGTAAGCTTGGTATCGTTGGAAATGCAATAAAATTCCTTATGACTTTGATGTTGACAAAAATCTACGATTCTAGCCCGGCACACCACAGTTTTTACAAATGCTTGCAAAAACCACGGTGCAGAGTTGAAAGTTTTAGCACATTCGTAGTATTTTGTCCGTATTGAACTCATCCAGTGTCAGAATTGAGCGGGCTTGGTATTATTGCAAGCATAATAAAATTTCTCATGACTTTCATGTTGACAAAAATATATGATTCCAGTCTGGTACGTCACAGTTTTTGCAAACACTCACAAAAACTACTGTGAGGAGTTGAAAGTTTTGAGATAACTGCAGTATTTTTTCGTATCGAACTTATCTAGTGTCAGAATTGAGGGGGCTTAGTATCGTTGAAAATGTAACAAAATTGCCCAAGACCTTCATGTTGACAAAAATCTGAGATTCTAGCCCGGTAGGCCACAGTTTTTGTAAACGCTCGCAAAAATCACTGTGTGGAGTTGAAAGTTTTGGCACAGCTACGACATTTTGCTTGTATCAGAGTATCTGGTGTCAAAATTGAGCGAGCTTAGTATCATTAAAAATATAATAAAATTTCCTATGACTTTCATGTTGATAAAAATTGGAGATTCCAGCCCGGTACGCCGCTATTTTTGCAAATGCTCACAAAAACTACCGTGCGGAGTTGAAAGTTTTGGGATAGCTACGGTATTTTTCTCGTATCGGACTCATATGGTGTCAGAATCAAGAGATCCTATCATCGTTAGAAATTTAATAAAATTCTCCATGACTTCCATGTTGACAAAAATATACAATTCCAGCCTGGTTCTCTACAGTTTTTGCAAACACTTGCAAAAATCACAGTGAAGAGTTGAAAGTTTTGGCACAACTGTGATATTTTACTCGTATCAAACTCATCCGGTGTCAAAATTGAATAGGCTTGGTATTATTGAAAACATGATAAAATTCCTAACAACTTTCATGTTGGAAAAAATCTACGATTCTCACCCAGTACGCTGCAGTTTTTACAAACATTCGCAAAAATCATGGTGAAGAATTGAAAGTTTTGGGACAACTGCTATATTTTTCTGTATCGGACTTATCCAGTGTCAAAATTGAGCGAGCTTGATATCATTAGAAATATAACAAAATTTTCATGACTTTCATGTTGACAATCTGTGATTTCAGCCTAGTACATTAGTTTTTGCAAACGCTCACAAAAACTACGGTGTGGAGTTCAAAGTTTTGGGACTGCCGCGGTATTTTATGTCAGAATAAAGCGAGCATGGTATCATTGGAAACATAGAAAAATTTCCCATGACCTTTGTCTTGATAAAAATCTAAGATTTTAGCTCGATACGGTGCAGTTTTTGCAAATGCTCACATAAACTACAGTGCAGAGTTAAAAATTTTAGGACAGCCGTGATATTTTACCCATATTGGACTCATCTGATATTAGAATCGAGTGAGCTTAGTATCATTGAAAATATAACAAAATTCCTCATGACTTCAATGTTGACAAATATCTGCGATTCCAGCTCGGTACATCACATGTTCTACAAATGCTCGCAAAAATCACAGTGCAGAGTTGAAAGTTTTGGCATAGCTATTATATTTTATTCATATTGGACTCATATGGTGTTAGAATTGAGCAAGGTTAGCATTGTTGGAAAGGTGATAAAATTCCACATAATTTTTATGTTGACAAGAATCTATGATTTCAGCCCAGTACACTGCAGTTTTTGCAAACACTCGTAAAAACCATGGTACAAAGTTGAAAGTTTTGGCACAGCTATGATATTTTGCTCGTATCGAACTCATCCGGTGTTGGAATTGAGCAAGCTTGATATTGTTGGATCAATTCATGATAGACAATTGACAAGTATAGTATATGGTACATTGAATGCATGATAATTGTAAAAATCACTGAATATTGTGAAAATAAGTGATTTGTATAGGCTACAAACACATTAAAATCGATATAAACTATGGCGTGCTGAACAAAAAATAATTTACTACAAAGTATAGATGTCAAAATACATCATCATAACATGACCTAGTACAAGCTAAAAAATGTGAAAACAAAAAAATACAATAGCTATGTACAAAATAACAAGCCTTCATACCACTAAGTGGGTCAGCTACATGAATCCTTCATCTCCATTGTGTCATATTATGTATCAAATTCTCATTTAATTTAAGTATACTAAGGTCATTTTTATACATTTTAACCAAGTATTTTTAGGTCTACCTCTACCTTTTTTATACAACAGCTATCTACAAAAGAAGCATATAAAAACTACTATCAATGATGAGATCTGCATGGTGGAATTACGTTACTCCTTGGAGTATACTGGACCGGTGGTTATCGAGGATGGTCTCGCAGATGATGTTGTCATTGCTGTGCTTCCTCCCTATTCAGTGGTCTAGTGTGCATCATCAAGGAGTGAAACCTTAGGTATCTCTAGTGATGCTCGTGGAGGGAAGGGGATAGTGGGATACACTCCATGCATATGCGACATATAGACTAGTGGAGGATCATAGATTAGAGGGGTTGTTGCCTGCCATGACTAAAATAGACTCAACATGGATTTCTGATATGAGTATGGAGCTAGACTAACAAATGTGTAATTATGTGGACCTACATTTGAGATGGATGATGGACCTGCATCTAGCTTTGCGATATCTAGCTGACTAGCTGAAGGTGTAGTAAAAGAACTACTAGCATCATTTATACACCTGTATCTGCTATATAAAATGTGCATATTTCTTTGTAGCTCCCTACATAACTTCTCATACCTATTGATTGATTGCTAAAACTCTATGTCTTGATCTCTCCCAAAATAAGGTTGAAATATATCTTATTTGTCTAAAACAAGCTTGTGTTGTAGAATAAAAGAATATTTTTAATAATCATTTAGTACAGATAGGTAATTTGGCTAAATCTTTACTGAACTTACCATAAGTCACTCTTTAGGTGCTTGAAGGTAATAATTGGTAGGAGAAATAATCGAGCCCAAGACTGAAACCACCTCATGTACTGACTGATAGCTAAATCAGTATTTTATGTAGTATCATCTACTACAACAATTAGATCGTGTCTGTTTCCCCACTATGAGATATATATATGGTAGTCCGGTAATCCATCCTTCCTTGACCATCCACTCGCTGGAATGTAGGATCAATAGGTGCCACATTAACTTTAGGAGGTAGACCAAATAGTCTTAGTACATGATCCGGAAGGTACCACTCAACTCTTTTCCAACTGATTATAGGTACTTGTGGTGTTTGTTTTTGATTATGTGTATGGGGAACACCTCATAGATCTGAGGGTGTACTTATTGAGGTTATCAGGTATGACATCAAGGATTGGTGCACTATCTTGAATGATAAAAATCACCACCCTACAATGGACCTAATCACCTAATAAGGACTCCATGGCATGATGGATCTTTGAACCTCGATTTTTTCTCTACTTTACATGGATGAATAAAGTAGAGTTTATTTAAAGCGGGTTCTAAGTTCCTATGAGGGCAAGCCCCCATAGTTAACTACATCATAAAGAAGGTGAGTTCCTTAGAATTACTCTCGATTAAAGTAGGCAATTATTGTCTCCAAAGATTTCAAAGATAGGACTATCAATAAATTGGCTATGTTTAGAAAATCAATCGGGATAGATCAAAAAAGAGAGTTATTGAAGCTAAAGAGAGATGAAGAGAGAATGTTCATGATACTAGAAATTAAGCATTCCAATCTATCATGGTTGGGCTTTATATGTTTGAAGTTGAGAGAATTATATGTTTGAATTGAAATTTTATTAGAAAGCTATACTTATAATCTGATAATACAAAGTTGTGGAAATGCCCAAGAGGTGAGGATTTATGCTCGTAGCCCGAGGGGAGACATTAACCTTAGATCCTAAATCTAATGAACTTTAGCGAGGGCCAAAGCACATCCTAAATCTAAGCGAAGATGGTTATGTGATTTATCTCCACAAGAGAGGGGACAGATGAACTTATAACCGTATGCAGTGGTATCTAGCTAACTCCTCGTACACTTTAAAACTATGTGGTCAAGTCATATGTTTTGCAAGATGGTTAGGTTGTTATTATTAGAAAGAAAATTAAGGTCCTTAAACCCACTCCCTAAGAGACTAGAGCATGAGTGGTATGAATAATGACTTAGTCTAATGTAAATCTTTTTAATTTTTATTTGATTTTGGACTCTTCATTTTTATAAAGGCTATAGGATTTTTGTATGCCTAAATGCATGTTGAAATAAGTTATGGGTCAAATCAAGAGAGAAGAGGGTGAAGCTCCGTCAGTAGGAGTTCCTCTCATAGGTTAAGCAGTTCCTATTTGTGCAAGAATGGAGGCCCTCATTTTACAAGAGTGATTCAAGATAATATGCTTGATATTAAGCATACAAAATCCAGCTAAGGGATTTCTAAAATCTTTTAATTATCTTGATTTAATGCCAAGGCTTAATGTGAGATTATGAGTTATTTAATGCCAACGCTCTCATTTTCCATTCTTTCACCTAAGTTTATTTCATTTGGATAAAACTTAATCAATTTGCAATTAATTAATGGCTTTATCACATCATTAAAAAGTTTAACTAATCAAATTCAAAACCAAATCATTCCAAAACTTAATCATTCAATTCTTGGGTAGATTCTTAGGTGTTCAATAAGAGATTTCAAGGAGATTATAATCAAACTACATGTGTAGGATGGTTATGAAAGTACTTAATTAAATCCTTTATCTTAATTAATCAATAATTGTGAGCCAATTGCATCATTTCTTAAGTTCATTACTGATTTAATTTCCATGTGGTTGCATATCATGTGTTGGCTCATAATTACTTGGATAATTATGTTAAAGTGGTATAGGTAAAGGATAATTAATGGATTTAATTCATACCTTAACCTAAACAAAATATAAAATCAACCTAATTATTCTAAAGTTAAACTAAACCAATTCACACAGCAAATTCTTCATATTTCCTAAGTCAAACCAAATTCAAAAATAAAATCTCCTTAAGAAATTTTGATTCATTTTAAATAATCTATTTTATATGATTGTCCTTAGGAATTAATTAGAGTTAATGAAGTCATGCACATCCTTTATTTCTTTCCAAGCATGCTAAATATTATTTGCCATATGAAATCATGCATTCATTTCTTTTAAAATTAATCAAATAAAATATTTTCTTTTATGTCAAATTGCATGTGTTGGCTAAAATTAAGAATAAGAGATTATCACTATTAAACTAATTTTTTAAAACTTATAAATCAAAGATATGAATGAAGTGATACTACTTATAAATTTGTATAAGCTTGCATGTGATTATAGCATAAGATGTGTATCTTGAAGTTCTATTTTCTTCTCTTAACATAGATTTACATAGGATTTGCAAGTGTACAGTTCATTTGAAAAGAACACAACACTTGCTTAAATCTATTCCTATGTATTTCTATGTTATGACTTCAGAAGGATCTTCATATTATACATGTAAATTATACAACTAAATCAAACATAATCTTTTGCATGATTCTTTTTGTACATTTACATGTATTTAAGAAAAGTCATATATCAGTCCGGACATCCGACTGAGACTTTAAGTAAAAGTAGGTATTACTTATGCCCTTGGTATAGAAAATAACGGCACCGTGCTCACTTATGACTTTTATACATGTGGATGTGCATTTAGTTAATGGATGAGAAATCCCATTTTCTACATAATAAAGACATGCATCAATGGAATATCCAAATTTTCAAATCATATCTCTTAGCATTCATCATCAAAGTGTGCTAAAATTTGCATTGCATGTATAGGTATGCTTAGGATTATTCATATGCATAGTATACATGATGGAAAGAAATAAACGGGTGTGTGTCATGTGATAGCAATCCACCCTAACTAATCCTAAGATGCCCTTCTTATTAAATAGGGCTATGTAGAGCAAATCTAAACTTAGGGTTAATTAAAATACATAATAAACCATTCACTAAAAGAAATTCATTAATCAATCTACCTTAGAAATATTTTAAGGTAGGGATGAAAGAGAAGTTCTCTTCTCTTTTCTTCTCTTCACAACATTTAGTCATTAAGTGTAGGTTCACTAAAACCAAATCAAATCACCAACTAAAATTGACAAATCAACTAAATCATTTAAAATGAAACCATCACCAAAATTGAATCTTTCACACTTAGAAAATTTCAACCTTAAACCTAGTTAAGACATGCCACACAAGCCTTAAATGACACACATACATTAGACTAAGTCACCATTTATAGCTTTAGGTTAGGGTGGTGCATGGTTTGATGAATGTTTGTTTTATGATGTATTATTTTAGACTGGAATGTAGGGTGTATGTGTGTAGACTAGATGATAGGGCAATCCTAGCCTAATCATGTTTTCTGCAGGGGTTATGCTTAAGGGGAGCTATAATAAAAATATGAATGCTTTTTGCTATGCAGGTTGCTTATACCCCTAAGTATAACCCAAAGTAGGATAAGTGGACTTGGTTACCCATGTGTGGGGTGCTAAGTCTAACTTATTCATATAACTACTTTGGTTGTATGGTATGTTTAGATAACTTTTGTTTTGTAAGTTTAGTTACATTTACCTTTCCCATTTTGATGTAAATTTTATAATTAAGATTTGGAGTGAATGTTATGGGAGATTAGGATGAACATTAGTATAAGAGAAAATGTGCGATATGATTCCTTTAGAGCAACCACATCCCAATCAAGCCAAAAGAAAGAAAGAAATGGAGCAAATCAAAATGAAAAAAATGAAGAAATGAAGAAATGAAGAATGAAGAATGAAGACCCCCATAACATGAATTCCTTTTAATTGTAATGATTCATATGTAATTTGAGTTGTATAAGGGTAGAACTCGGCTACCCACATTTCTTTTTGAGTTGTATGGCGGTACCCGATCACACCGACCTCTTATTCTTTTTGCATTAATTTTATAATTTGATTGATGTTATGTTTATGATTGTGCAATTAGGATGGCATGGTTTTCCTAGTTTCTTAATTATTTGGTGATTGTTGAATGACTTAGATGTGATTAGGCTCTTGAGAAAAAATAAATTTTTATCCAAATAATCAATTAAAAATTAAACTTAATAACTCATAACCTCACCTAAAGCTTTGGTATAAATCAAGATAATGAAAGATTTAGCAACCCCTTGGATGATGTTGTACGTCTCACATCATGCATAAATCATATTATCCCACTCTTACTAATGGAGGGCTTCCACCTTTGCCAGAGAAAATGGCTTGACCTTTGAAAGCTATGGTGTAAATACACCTCCTTCTTTCTAATTGTGTCCCATAACTATTTTCTCATGAATTAGGCATATGAAATCCCATAGCTTGTCATCAAATAAAATTTTCAAAAATAAAAATAAAACTTGACAAAATTTGCATTAGATTAAGTCATTTATTCATGCCCTTCATGATCTAGTCTCTTAGGGATCGATTTTAAGAACTTAGTCTCATTTCTAAATAAATAACAACCTAACCATCATGCAAAGCATAAGACTTGCCTACATGTATTTAAAATTGTAGGAGGAGTTAGTTGGCAGCCACTCCAGATAGTTGTAAGTCCAACAATCAGGTGGATTACTCTCTCTTGTGGAGGTAAATCATATACTCACTTTTGTCTTAGATTTAGGTTGTACTTTGGCCCTCGCCAAAGTTCCCTAGATTTAGGATCTGAGGTTGTTATTTTCTTTTGTGGTCTACACACATAAATCCTCACATCTTAGGTATTTCTATAATCTTATGTTGTGAAATTGTAAGCCCTATGTTTCCAATAAAAATTCAACTCAAACATATAATTGATGGAGGTGGACATTCTCTCTTTTGATGAGATTGAGAAAACTTGGGTATTGGAGGTGAGGGAAGAAGATATGTTGGATAACTAGAGCTCTCACCAAAGATTGCCAAGTTTTGGCCACCAAGCTCTCAAACCACAAGAATAACTCAATAAATTATAATTGCCAAAAGATCCCTTCATTCTAGTAAGGGGGACTATTTATAGCCTTTACAAGCATCTTTCAAAAGAAAATAATTCAAAATATAGAGGGAAAGGTGGGTGGCCACATTAATGTGAAGCATTAAATTACCTCATTATTTTGTGCCATCCATCCATTTCACATGCTATTATTTTATGTGGATTCAACCACCTCACATGTCATGCCTTGAATTTTTAAATGCAAAATTTCAAACATGGAGTTTCTAGAAGAAAATTAAAAATTACATAAATAAGAAAGATGAAATCATAAAATGGGCCTTAGTAGGCTAATGGGCCATGCCTTCTTCTTTCTTGAATTTTCTTGGGCTTTAGCTTGAGATCTTGTAAATATACCTTGAGCTCTAATTTTTGGATCCTCATGATGTTCTACATCAACTCCCACTCAATTGAACTCTATTCTGAGTTGAAATCTAAGAAGTCTTCTCTTCTAATTGTGGGGCTAAAGTCTCCAAATCTGTCAACCATGTGTCTTTTTATTCTTATTCTTCCAATGAACTAGAAAATGATGTTTGGCTGGATTAATGGGTGCTTCTCGGTGATAATATAGCCAACTTCAAAGGAAGAGGGCTTACGCATATCGGTGTTATATCTCCTAAAGAGTTAGGGAACAAGTGGAGGTTTTTAATTCCTTCATATGATAGAATATCTTCAATATTAATAAGCGGATGAATGAGCATATCGGGCAAATCAAGGTGATAAGTAGTTAATTTTCTTAAGAATTTTAAATGGACCACAAGCTTCGTGCATATAATTTCTTATTTCTAGTGGTTTGATATTGCTTAGGCGAATGCTCAATATATAATCACCTTCTTTATATTCTTTTGTTGAACGATTATGATTTGCCTTAGAAGCAAAGTTTTCATTACATATAGTAATTTGCTTTCTTATATCTTCATGGAGGCTTTAAAAATCTTTAGCAAATGAGAATGCTACATCAAAAAATACATGAGATGGTAGGTTTGCCACATCTATTGGTCGTCATGAGTTTTGACCATAGACTATCTCAAATGGTGATTTTTTTTGTAGTTCTAGAAATAGTACTATTATAGGCAAATTTTGAGGTTGGTAAATGTAAAACCCAATTTTCTAAACTTTTACCTACCAAATATCTAAGCAAATTTCCTAAAGTACGATTAACTACTTCAATTTTCCCATCAATTTGTGGGTGAAAGGCAAAAGAAAATTTTAATTTGGTACCTAATAATTTCCATAATATTTTACTAAAATATAAGACAAACTTAACATCTCTGTCAGAAATAATGGTTAAAGGGAGACCATGGAGTCACGCTATTTCCTTAAAAAATAATTTGGCTATATAAGAAGCTTCATTTATTTTTGAACAAGGTAAGAAATGAGCTATTTTTGAGAACATATCCACTACAACAAAAATACTATCATGTCCTCAAGCTATCCTAGGTAATCCTAGAATAAAATCCATTAATAGGTCTTCCCAAGGCCTATAAGGAAAAGGTAAGGTAGTGTATTGTCCAGACCTTTATTTGATAGTTTTAGCCAATTTGCAAATTAAATATTGAGCCACTAATTTTTGAACATCTCATTTTAATGAAGGCCAATAAAATCTATTTTCAAATAAACATATGGTATTATCCTTTCCAAAATGACTAGCTACACCCCCATCATGTAGCTTAGTGATAAGGAATTCTCTAAGAGAAGATCGAGGAATGCATAGTTATTTTCCTTTATATAAATATCTGTTTATTATCAAGAATGTCTCTTGTAAAGTTATTGGTTTATCTAGGTGTTCATGATAAATTAGGTGAAAGTCATGACACATAATATAATCATCTTTAATTCTATCAAATTCTGAGATTCTCAATTCTAAAGAGAAAATCATTAGGTTTACCTTAGATAAAGAATCAGCAGGTTTATTCTCAATTCCAGGCTTATGCTTTTGAACAAAAGAGTAGTCTTGTAAAAATTCAACCCATTTTGCATGCCTATGACTTAAAGTATTAATGAATTTTAAGGCATGATGATTAAAATAAGTATAAATTCTCTATGTAAAGATAGTGTGATGCCTATTGAATTACTGACATAAAACTCTATCATAAGTGGAATATCATTGTTTGGCTTCATTTAACTTTTCAATAAAGAATGCTATAGAATGATTCTTGACTTAAAATTCCACCTATCCCAATTTGAAGAATCACATGTCACTTCAAAGGCTTTAAAAAATCAGAAGCCTAAGGATTGGTGCAGTGATAATAACTTTAATTTGCTCTAAGGCCTTTTTTGTACATTAGAGTCCAACAAAATCTATCTAATTTTAGTATATCTTATCGAGCAACAATAATGGTACTAAAATTCTTAAAAATCTCGATAAAAATTTAAACCATGAAAGCTTCTAACTTTAGTAAAACTTTTAGGTGATGGCCAATCTAAGATTGCTTTCACTTTAGAAGGATCAGGTTTAAGTCCAGTAGTGGATATAATAAAGCCTAAAAAATACCCAGCTTGCAAAAAGAAACACTTTTTTAAATTAATGTATAATTTTACTTGTCTAAGTATTTCAAAGACTTTTTGTAGGTGTTGTAGATGCTCATTTTCTCTTGGACTAAAAATCAGAATATCATCAAAATACACCACCAAAAATTTACCTATGTATGATTTAAGAATAATATTCATTAATCTCATAGATGTGCTTGGAGCATTTGAAAGTCCAAAGGGCATGAAAAGCCATTCATAAAGTCCATCAGGAGTCTTAAAAGTCATCTTCCACTCATCTCATCTAATCCAAATTTGATGATATCCACTTTTAGATCAATATTTGAAAAAAAATTTGCTCACGAGATTAAATCTAACATATCATCTAATGGGAATAGGAAACCTATATTTGATAGTAATTTTATTTCTATTATCAACACATATTCTCCATGTTTCATCTTTCTTTGGAGTTAATAATGCTTGGACCTGAGGGCTAAGACTCTCTTCAATAAAACCCTTTTTTAATAATTCTCAACTTGTCTTTTAATCTCACATCTGGTAGGGTTCATCTATAATGTGGAAGATTAGGAAGTTGAGAGTAGTAAGAACTCAATAGCATGTTGAATGTCTCTTAGGAGGTAGCTCATCATTAGAAGCTCATTAGATGTAATATCTTTAAAATCGAAGAAGAGAAGAGACCACAACAGGTATGTGAGTCTTATTAGAGTCTGGTATGACTTCTTTTACATGTAATATGTGAAGATGAAATGGATCAAAATTTTTTTTTGTAAAGCTCCAAAACCTATTGTTTCTGTCTTTGGGGTCAAAGAAGGAAGAGTAGATGTTTTAAAGTAAGAATTAGAAATGATAGTATTAAGCCTAATAGTAGGGTTTTCTATGATAATTAATTGAAATTTAGCATTTTTCTTCAATAGAGGCTTAGGTTGCAAGTCAGAAGTTATTTTGTGTGGTGTTATGGAGAGTATTTTTTCTACTAACTTTATTGGTAAGAGTTTGATAGTCTTATTATTATATTTAAAAATATAAGTATTTTCCCTACTATAGTGAATAACATTCATATCATACAGTTAAGGTCATCCTAAGAGAATATGAGTAATGTCCATAGGAAGAACATCACACCAATTTTTCTCCTCATAGCTTCATATTTTAATTGGAACTAAACATCGATTGGTGATGGGAAGAGATGTATGATTTACCCAGCTAACATGAAATGGTTCAGGGTGAGGTTCATATCTTAGGTTGGCTTGAGTTAAGATGTGCGTTGAAATGACATTCATATCACTTCCTCCATCTATAACTATCCTACACCTCCTTTCATTGCACAAAATATACATGCTTAAAATATTTTTTCTCCTCTAATCTTCTGCCTCATTTTTAATTAGACATCTCATCACATTAACTAGGGTCATCAGTTAATTCCAATTCTTCATCAAATAATGGGGTGTCATCATAAACTATCATCTATTGGTTTTCAACTTCTTCTAAAAATAAGATTTGAGCTTTACATTAATTTTGCATATGACCCTTTTTATGAAATTTAAATATATTACTTCCCTAGTGGTCTTAGGGCTCACTTCAATTGAAGTTTTAGGCAAAAGGATTGGGTCATTTGGATGGGTGGGTTTAATAATAGATTTATGGGATGAAATGTAAGGTACTCAACTTTTAGTTTTAGAGATGAAAATAGATTTCTTTTTTTGTTCAACCAATAATGCATAATAAAATGCATCTTCTAAAGATTATGGGTCAAATAATTCAACTTCATTTTTAATGTCAGTCCTAAATCCAATAATAAATTTATTAGCTAATTATTAATCATTATCAGCACAATCAGTTCTAGAAACTATATCTTCAAAAATATTCAAGTATTTAGTTATAAGATCAACTTGTCTCAAAGTTAATAACTGACTATGTAGCTTCTTATCATGATGCCTAGGATAGTACTTTGCTCTTAAGATTTCTTTCATTTCTATCTAAGTGAGATTTGTCCTTCCTAATCTTTATTCTTTAGCTAATGTATTTATCCAATAAATTTTAGCATGCCCTATCAATTTCATTTTAACAAAATTAACTCTTTGGTAATCATCCATTTTATACCAATCAAAGAAGTCATCCATTTGAACTAACCAATCGAGAAATTTATTTGGGTCATGTATACCATCATAAGTTGGGACTTCTACTTTAACTCTTTGAGATAGATCATTAGAGTCTTTTATAGACTTAAAATAAATTTCTCCCCTTCCACCATTTCTACCAATTGATGGTCTTCTAAGTGGTTGGTTTTTTTTATGGTTTGGATATGAATCTTCTTCATCCCATCCCTATTGGCCGTCGGCGGTATTGGAGGAGGAGTTAGCACTCTATTATTTTGTAGATGTGCTATAAGAGTTTGTATTTGTTGTTTAAGTTCTTGCATTTGATTCTTACTTTTTTCTAATATTTGTTGAGTTTTTAATTCATTGTCATGGATCCTAAGATCTAAGGCATCAATTAATCTAGTTAAATTTTTAACTTGATCTTGAGAGATAGATTTTGGTGCCACGACATTTTTTTTAAAAGAAAAAAAGATACATAAAAGGGATCAATGAAAATGAATAAAATAAAATAAAGTATAATATAATTATAAAAAGTGAAATTTTAGGCTCGAGAACTTCCAGGTGAGGAGGGGGTGACAAGACCACATAAATCCCAAGCTCTCCTTAGACAGTTTAGGTCCTTTGACAAAGTTCTATTTAGCTTCTATGCATGCATTTTTTTTATTTTTTTAATGCACTGCAAAAAAAAATCTCAAACTTATCAAGCCTCTTTTTTTAAGAAAGCAAGTTATCATAAGTTAATCAAAGAAACTTCTAAAATTAACAATAAATAATAACAAAGATAATAAAGCAAGTAATTAGATTTTGATTTGCACTAATGGCTAGGTTTTTTAGGTGAAGCACTACCTCACTAAGGTGCTCTTTTTTTTTTGTGTGTGTGTGTGGGTGGGGTGCACAAGTTCACATTGGAAAATGGACTAAAATATATATGGAGCTTACTAATTGAAATTTTATTCTATTACCATAAACTTGCAAGCAATATATATCTTTCTAATTTACTAATATTTATTTAAAATATCATATAAAGAAAATTAATTAACCTCACAAGTCCAAGAAAAACTCACAAGTTTGAAGACAAGTCCACTACTTGAGATGCTCCCTTTGTTGAAATAAACTTTTGATCAAATTTGCTTCTTCTAGGCTTCACTCTGATACCAAATTTGATGGAGGTGGGTGTTCTCTCTTTTGATGAGATTGAGAGAACTTAGGTATTGAAGGTGAGGGAATAAGAAATGTTGGATAACTAGCGCTCCCATGAAGGATTGCCAAGGTTTGGCCATCAAGCTCTCAAATCACAAGAATAACTCAATAATTTGTAATTGCCAAAAGATCCCTTCATTCTAGTAGAATTATAGCCATAAACTTCTTTCAAAAGAAAAGAATTCAAAATATAGAGAGAAATGTGGGTGGCCACATTAATGTGAAGCATTAAATTACCTCATTATTTTATGTCATCCACCTATTTCACATGTCATTATTTTATATGGATTCAACCACCTCACATGTCATGCTTTGAATTATTAAATGCAAAATTTCAAACATGGTGTTTCTAGAAGAAAATTAAAAATTACATAAATAAGGAAGATGAAATCATAAAATAAGCCTTAGCAGGCTAATGGGCTATGCCTTCTTCTTTCTTAAATTTTCTTGGGCTTTAGCTTGAGATCTTGTAAATGGATCTTGAGCTCTAATTTTTGGATCCTCATCATGTTCTACATCAATAATTCTCCTCAATTTTAAAAATATAAAGCCCAACCATAGGATAATTTGGGATGCTCATTAGGTTTCCTAGCATTGTGAGCATCCCTTACTCATCTCCCTTTGGTTTCAATAATAACTCTCCTTTTGGTCAATCCCACTTAATTTTCTAAAAATAATCAATTTATTGATTAGGATGTAATTATCATGGGCTTGCCTTACTAACAAAAAAAAACTCACACTTTACTTTTCCATGTAAAGTGGGGAAAGAAACTTCTACATTTGAGTCCCATCATGCGAGCCCTCATTGGGTGATTGGTCATATCTTAGTGACTTCTATTTTAGAGATAGTACACTATTCTTTAATGTCATACTCGATCACCCTAATGAGTACATATGTGGATCTGCATGGTGTCCCCTCACATAAACACACTCACAACATTAACTTCACAAAAATAAAACACCACAAATTTCTCTGGCGACTCCGCTGGGGATGGTTCCTCTCTCCATCTTTGTTAAATGATCATTGTCTCCAAGTATCGATAGTGGATTTATATTTCATATAAGTTTGAGACTATCCATCTTTTTCATTGACACTTAGCTCATTTCATTCTTAAGCTAAGCTAGCCAACATCCTTTAGGTTTTAGGACCTCACTCCATGTAGGTCTTAAAACCTGATCCCCCAATAGGTGAAAATTTAAAAGATGACTAAAAAAAAAACCTTGTTGAACCTCCTTACCATTTCTATGGTAAGGTAAAGTTCATTCTACAAATAAGAAAAATAAATCCTTTATAAAAATATCACTCTTCAAAAGCACTTTCCCAAAATTCACATAATAAAATACTTGCACAAAATTTTTTAGAAAATATATAACTCCACCCCATCTAACAATCCTCAAGATTGTTATATGTAGGCTTTTATCAAAATCAAAATCAAATTCATTTTTCAAAAAACACATATTTGAAAATGAACATCCTCATTCAATATACCCAAATTTATTGAATGAAGATTTCATTTCCAAATAAAATCAAAATCATCTTTCAAAAAGCACATATTTGAAAATGAACATTCTCATTCAATATACCCAAATTTGAATGAAGATTTCATTTCAAATAAAATCAAAATCAACTTTCAAAGCATATTTGAAAATGAACATCCTCATTCATATACCCAAATTTATTGAATGAAGATTTCACTTCCAAATAAGATCATGTCATAAAAAATTGAAACTCCATTCAATATATCTCACATATGTTGAAGTTGGAGTTTCTTCCTTTTCATGAGCACGTATTTGAAAACGAGATTACTCATTCAACATGCCCAAATTTATTGAATGAAGATCTCATTTCCAAATAAAATCATATCATAAAATTAAAACTCCACCCAATATATTCCATATATATTGAAATTTGGGTTTCTTTCTTTCAAAAGCACAAATTTGAAAATAAGCATTTTCATTCAATATATCAAAATTTCTGAATGGGCTTTATCTTCAAATGAAATCACACATTTGAAACTCCACTCAACACATTCCACATGTGTTAAGTTGATTTCTTTCTTTAGAAAATAATAATCACACACAAAATTTCATCTATGAAAATAAAATAGATTGACCATTTTACATACCCAAATTTGTTAAATGGAAATCTCTTTAAATCATGAAAATCAAAATACATTGGAATTCCATTTGACATACCCAAATTTGTCAAATGAATATTTTATTTTTCAAACAAAAAATTGAAAATAAATTGATTCTATTTAACACACCATATTTGTTAAATAGTCCCCCCTTTTTTTTTCAAAATAAAATTGGACTTTATTTAGCATACCCAAATTTGCTAAGTAAAGATCCCATTTTCAAAAATCAAAAGAAAAATCAAATGCATTTGGAATTTATTTAGCATACCCAAATTTGCTAAGTAAAGATCCCATTTTCAAAAATCAAAACAAAAATCAAACACATTTGAGCTTTATTTAGCATACACAACTTTTCTATGTAAAGACCCCATTTCCAAAAATCAAAACAAAAAATCAAACACATTTGAACTTTACTTTGCATAAACTAATTTGCTAAGTAAAGACCTCATTTCAAAATCAAAGATAAATCAAACACATTTGAACTTTACTTAGCATACACAAATTTTGCCATTTTAAAATCAAAACAAAAAATCAAACACATTTGGGTTTATTTAGCATACAAATTGCTTGTAAAGATCCCATTTTAATCAAAATAAAGATTTGGGCTTTATTTAGCATACACAAATTTTCTAAGTAAAGATTCCATTTCTAAATTCACACATGATACACATCATGAACAAGCAAAAGAAAATTATTTTCAAACATCTCATTTAGCATACCCAAATTTGCTAAATGAATAATCCCAAATAAAATCAATTGATCCTCTATTTAACATACTCAAATTTGTTAAATAAAGGTCTCCAAATGTAAAATCAAATTCAAATATGAACTAATGGAAGCATCAAAAGTCTCTTCAAAATATTTGAACCCATTCAACATACACAAACTTATTGAATGTGGATACTAAACTCAAATGAACTCAAAATCTCTCCTAAATTTAATGAGCCTCACTTAACATATTCAAATTATTTAGTGTGGGTTCAAACTCTAAATCAAACTTAAAAGTCTAGAATATCAAAGTTTGATTTGAGTTTACAATATAGAGTTTTGCTTCCTCCTCGATTTTATCAAGTGCAATTAAGTCCAAGTATGTGTTTATGTTCCCTTTAGGATGGATTTGGCCTTGGATTGGGCCTCCCCAAACTAATTTTGCTCATTTGATAAATTGAGCGGGATTACTTGTGAGGGGCTGTCAAGAATGTTTGGGTGAAAGTCATCATTGAGATGCTCAGTTATGAGTTTCCCTCACTAAAGAATGAGGTTGTCATGCGACCATTCCAATGCCTACATGGTTGTTTATTCTCTTGCTAGTACCCACATTGGCTTCTCAGGGGAAGAGCCAGGATAGTCTTCCCTTTGAAGTGGTCTAGCATTCTCCACCTAGTCGAACTTAGCGCCACAAGATCAAGTGGCACCATGTATGCATTACCAAGGAGATAGAGGTAATCTCACTAAGAGGGGTCAGTAGTTTCTCCTTTACTACAAGTTCCACCCACCAATTTTGATGGAGAGAATATGTCGAGAATTGCATATCACCTCCACCTCGGTTCATTATGAGACACTTCGAGATAGGAGGAGGTCATGTTTTCCTCAGATAGTTTTATGCCATGTTGGCAGGGCTTATGGATGGTCAGAGTTCAGTTCCTAGTTTGATTTATGATCAGTTATCCCTCGTAGTGTAGGCGAGCATATCTATCAAGAGAGGGATAGAGAGGCCTGAGTATTAGTTCATATTAGTAGTAGAGAGAAATGAAGATATGCTAGGAAGTCACCCCTCCTCATGATCCATGATCGGTCTGATACAGTGTATTCTGATGACTATTGGTACCACCCATCATAGGAAGGGTTCCCCTTGCAGGCAATTTGTCCACACCTCTCCACTCATGTCCACTATCACCGGTTGGTTCCATCTTCTATGGTTCCACCCAAAGCTATGAGGTAGCAAGAAAACCATGATTGGTGGCCAAGGATCCACTTTATCATGACTAAGGTAAGGCGAGCTCTTCTTTACTATAATTGGTGAAGAGAGGTAACCTCGTAACATCATATACCATCACCACCATCTCAATATCATGGTAAAAGAGAGACATTCATTTATCCCCATGATAGATCCCTCAAGCAGCACTCCACCATAATGATATTCATGAGCATGTATCTTCCATGTATCCTCAGGATTACTCCAACGGGAGGTCGATGTATCTTCATTCATGAGCATGATCCCACCATGGGTGAGCATTTATTTTTCTCTTGGATGATATCTTAGCATAATATTTACTAAAAGAAAGAAATCCAGGTATGATTGCTCGAAGAGAAGGTTAGCTTATCTCAATGATGATTTGGTGAGGGTTGATGGAAGGTGAGCAGAGATACAACCCATTGATAACTCCTTCAATAGATCAAGCAAAAAAGATGAGATTGATAGGATGGGAAAGAGACTTGAAGATTTGTTAGCGGTAGTTCTAGCACTTTAGAATAAAGCTCTAGTAGTACATCCTATTATGGATAAGACTGAGTTGTATGTCTGGATCAACCCAAGAATTCACCTAGTGCATTTTAACTTGTATAGGAAGGTAGTATACCTCCATACGAAAAAATATTCCATGGTATAACAAAGTGAAAGAAGAATCCAAGAGGTGGTTCATTGTTCAAAGCCTATCTAGAGGAATTGATGATATGCAATATCCAGGGTTTTGTGCCTCCTTCTTTCGAGTTTTGATGGCGGAACCCTTAGCATATAGCACACTTTAGGGCCAACTGTTGTAATGCTGGTGGCGGCAATGCATTATTATTCCATCTTTTTATCAACAGTTTAATGGGCATAGCTTTTGATTGGTACGCTGAACTCCCCAACAATTTAGTAAAGATTTTTATTGAATTAGAGCAACTCTTTGTTAAGAGGTTTGTCGACAAAAGGGTAATCGAGCCATCTTGTTCAACAACTCAGTGAGTCCTCATTGATTATATTCTTAAATGGCATAATTTAAGTATGAAATGAGAACCACAGCTATCTGAACAACATGCTATTGAAATTTTATTTAAGAATATTCATGGTATGATCGCCTTCATGCTTAACGGTTTCACCATTAAGATATTTGAGAAGCTAATCAACAAGGCATCTAGTATAAGTGAAATAGTTGCCTTTCAAGATCATTAAAGCCAAAACCACATAAAGCATATTAAAGAACCAGGTGACATTGTAAGGGAAGCAACTAGGGATCGAATGAAGACCTCGAGCTCCATAGCCTTTGCTTCCACCTCCTACCACTTGCCTACCATCTTATCATTCCTCCATGACCTTCACCACCTCCTCCTTAGCCATACTCTCAGTATTGGTATACATATCCGCCCCCAGGTAGTTATCATCCACCTACTCTTTTGGATAAATTAAATAAACCTTATTTATTTAAGAGGGAGGTAGTCATGAACATCTTTAAAAACCTCTTAAAGCGATTTTTTTGGCTTAGAAAGCCGAGGAAGTGGGAAAGAGTAATGATAACTTTTTATTACCATGCATGTTAAGCCATGTTTTGGAGGATTTCTTTACATTTGGCTTGAGAATAGCTACAAAGTCGTGCTTTAGTTATCCCGGAATATCAAGTAGAATAACCATCCAGTTGTTAGGTTAATCCTGGGATACATGTGATCCTCTCAAAATAAAGAAGGTTGGGATATCTTTTATCTCTAAAAAAGATTATTTCTAAAATTAAGAAACTTTCCTTTACAGTGCAGGTTAGCTCAATCATCAAGGAAGGTTCATCAAGTTGAAACAACTTGGGAAAAGTGGGCTGAATAAAATAATAGCCCATACTTTCTTGGGATAGCCAAGTCATAATAAAGAGTCCGACCTCCATTCCACCATTTACTACTTGAGATTCCTTGGTAGTTCTTCTTAGTAGACATTTTGTATGAATGAGGGCATCAAATCCCTCTTTTACTTTACTAGATTTCTTATGTAACTCCTTTAAATCTAAGAAATCAAGAAATAAAGCTAGTTTTATGGGTTATCGATTCTACTCTTTTAGAAAACTCTTAGTCGATGATTATAAAAACTGATCATCCTCTTTCTGATTCAAAGATGGACTTTCCTTCTCTAAATAATACAGGTTCACCTCTTGAGATAGACATGGAATCATCTGATTTCGAGGGTCTTATAGAAGAAGTTGTAGGTGAACCTGATGAGCAGGTAGAACTTTCCACTAAAACTCTCATGAAGTCATGAAATTTATTTAATTCATTGTTCCTCAAGGGACACCTTAGATAAGTAAATAAGTCATTAGTTCAAGTGATCAAGCCCTCTTTGATGCTACACCCATGGATATGCTTGTGGAGGATTAGCCAAGTTGATTATAATGTCCTCCTAAGAAAGTTGCCAACTAAATAGCTATGATGCTCTTATCTTATCTAAAAAGATGAGAGAATCAATAATCAAGGCCCTTCTTGATCCATAAATATGCTTAGCTCAGTTGACCATTATTATAGAGGAGGCATATTCTTCAAGAGAAGCCTAGGGAGTTACATTCACTGATGAAGACCTTCTTCTAGGGAATATGGAGCACAATTGTCCCCTCTATATTATAGTGGATATTGCTTGATTAGACTTTTAGGGTGTTGGTTGATCGTGCATGTGAACATTATGATTGAAAATCCTTGCTTATTGAGTTGACATCTCTAAGCTCAGGAGATGGATGATGTTGAGAGGATTCAATGAACAAGGCGAGAGTGCTTTGCTCCATAGTGTTACCTTTAGAAATAGAGGATTAAAATGAAGCCAAGTTCTATATAATTGATTCAAATATATATGGTTCTTTCTTGGTAGTCTTGGATTGAACAAGATGGTTCCATCCTCTCTTCATTAGTGCATCAAGTTTCAAAAAGATGGAATTGAATATTGTGTTAAAGCAGATGAAAAGTCATTCTCAGTTAGAGAGGTCAAGATATATGAAGATGCAACCTTTATTTCTCAAAATCAAAATATCTATTCTATAAACTTGGCAAAATTTGAATACAAAAGAAAAATAAAAGAAGTAAAAGAAAAGAAAAGAAAAGAAAAAAAAAGTACAAGTGGCGAAGGGAATGAGGAAGAGGTAGAGCATGTTACATTCCACCCATTCATTTTACCATCTACATATTGGTAGGATTTTCTACCAAGAGGTAAATATAAGTGGTAAGTGGAAGACCCCAGTTGGCAAAACTATGTTAAACTCCTGTATTGAAGACTTGAATCCATTGTGGTGACAATATTCTTGCCCTCATCTATCTTTTTGAAGAGGATAAATGAAAATAAAAATATACGCCTTTTGGTTGGGACACCATGTAGATCCGCAGATGTTCTTATTAGGGTGGTCGAGTACGATATTGAGAAGAGGTATACTATTTTGAAAGATAGAAGTCACCATGGACTAATCCTCATAAGGACTCCTAAGGACCATGGATCTACATATGTATCGAGATTCTTCCCACTTTTGGAAAGGTAAAGTAAGGTTTAAATGGGTTAGTTAAGTTTCCCTCTGGGCAAGCTCCCATAGTTAATTATATCCTAAGGAAAGGGCATTCCTTAGGAATACTCTCAATTAAGGTAAATGATTGTTGTCTCCAAAGATTTCAATAGGTAGGACTATCAATCGATTAATTTATTTTTGGTAAATGAAGTAGGATCGATCAAGAGGAGGGAGTTTTATCGAAGCAAAATGGAGATGAGTAGGGGAAGTTTAGCATACTAGGAAGCCTAGTAAACATCCCAAACTATCCTATGGTTGGGCTTTAAAATTTTGAAATTAAGGGGAATTATTTATTTGAGTTGAATTTTTATTAAAGTTTTAGGGCTTATAATTCCGTGATGCAAGGTCATGGAAATGCCTAAGAGGTGAGGATTTATGCTTATGGCCCATAGAAGGGAGAAGAGACCACAAAACCTAAATCTAGGGAGCTTTGGCGAGGGACAAAAGCATGACCTAAATATAAGGCAAAAATGGGTATTTGGTTTGCCTCTACAAGAGAGGATGACTTACAACCGCTTGGGGGTGGCCGCCAACTAACTCCTTCTATGATTTTAAATTCATGTAGCAAGTATTGCTTTATGCAAGATTTGGGCTGTTATTTAGAAAGAGACTAACTCACTCTCTAAAAGACTAGATCATGTAAGGGGATGCTTCAATGACCTAAATCTAATGCAAATCATATTATATTTTATTTTTATTTTTGGACAATCATTTGCCTCAGACTTATAGGGTTCATATGCTTAATGCATGAGAAATAAGATTATGGGCCAAAATCGGTGAGAAGGAGGAGGTGTGTTTCCACCATGGCTCTCAAAGGTCAAGCCAAGTTCTCTGACAAAGGTGGAAGCCCTCCAATCAAGAGTGAAACAAGATGCTTTGTGCATGATGTTATAAAAGAAATACTCATCCAACTAAGGGGTTACTAATTCTTTTATCTTGATTTTAACTTAGGCTTTACATGAGGTTATGGGTTATTTATTTGTTACTTTGAGTTGATTAATTTGATAGAAAATTTATTTTTTCCAAAGAGCCTAACCGTCAACTAGGCCATACATCAAAGCTAGGAAGAAACTAAGAAAACATGCCATCTTAATGCATAAGCTAAACAAAATATCACACAGTTTATAAAGCTAACACAAAAGAATAAAAAGCTATTTGTGGTGGCACCGCGATAAACCCAAAATAAATTGGTAGAGCTCTACCTTTTACCCATTACAAATGAATTAGTACAATTAAGCAAGGAATTCATTCATTATGAGGGTCTTCAAGTTTCATTTCTTCATTCTTCTTTCTTCTTTCTTCTTTCTTCTTTGGTTCCTTCTTTTGGACGGTTGGAATGTGGATACTCCAAAGGCTTCACATGGAACATAAGATGTGATCTTATAACCAAATCTTAATCCCCATAATAATCATTCCAAAATCCTAATTATAAAATGACATGAAAAAGGAAAAGTAAATCTAACTAAAGTCTGCAAAATAGAGATTAGCTAAATAAACATACATCCCAAGCATGTATATAAACAAATTAAACTTAGCACCCCACACATGAGTAACCAAGTTCACCTGGCCTATTTTAGATTATGCTTAGGGGTATATGTAACCTGAATAGCAAAGCAGTTATATTTTTATTACAGTGCCCCTTAAGCTTAATCCCCTGCAGAAGATAATGATAGACTAAATCATTCTACCATTCATTCTATGTATATACACCCTAACATCCAGACAAAAATATCACATCATAAAATAAAAGCAAACATCAAACCATGCACTGCCTTAACATAGGACTAGAAGTGGTGACTTAGGTGAATGTGTGTGTTTTAAAAGGTTTGTGTGGTATGCTTAGCTAGGCTTTGAGGTTAATATTTTCTAAGTTTGAAAAGGTTCAACTTAGAAGGGTGGTCTCATTTAAGTTGTTTAGTTGATATAGATTAATTTTATTTGATGATTTGATTTGGTTTGAATGAACCTACTTAATTACTAAAGGTTGTAAAGAGAGAAAAAGAGAAGAGAACTTTTCTTTCCTCCCTACCTTAAATGATTTCTAAGGTAGATTCATTAAGGATTTTTTCGTTTAGTGAATGTTTTATTATGTGTTTTAATTAATCCTAAATTTATATTTTCCCTAAACAAACCTATTAAAAAAGAAAGGTATTTTAAGATTAAGTAAAGTGAATTACTATCACAAAACACATAAATTTTTTTCTTTCCACATGTGTATCATGCATGAGTGAATCCTAAGCATATCTATACATAGAAATAGAAATATTTAGCATACTTTATGATGAATACTAAGTGAGTTACTTAAGAAAATTTGAATGCTTTATGATGCATGATTTTCATTAAGAAGAAAAGAGATTTTCTTATCCATTTTTCACATGCACACATGTATATATGAAAGGCATAAGTATGCACAATGCCATTGTTAACCAGGGGTGTAAGGTACAAGATAGGGCTACTTAAAACCTCAATCCTGGGGTTTTCGGTAATATATCACTTTCTTAAATATAAGCATATGTACAAAAGAAATGCTTGGAAAGAGAATGCTAAGTGAGTTACATAAGAAAATTTGAATGCTTTATGATGCATGATTTTATTAAGTAGAAATAGGTTTTCTTACCCTTTTCACATGCACATGTATGTATAAAAGGCATAAGTGAGTCTACATGTTAATTGTGTATACAAGACCTAAGGGCTATTCAAAATCTCACAACCCGGGTTGTCATAATATACCACTTTCCTTAAATACAAGCATATGTACAAAAAGAAATGAATGGAAAAGAAAGATACAAAAGTTTGTATTTGTTTGTTTGATTTTATGCAATTTATATGTGTAAGTGTAAGGATGTCCTTCTTTAAGTAATAGCATAGGAATGAATAGGAATGGAGTTAGGCAAGTGTTATGTTCTTTTCAAATGAACTATATTCTTTGTCAAATCCTATTCAAAACTATGCTAAAAGAAAAGAAAAAGGAAAAGTACACTATGCACATCTTCATATTTATGTCCACATGCATGCTTATAAATAATTATAAGTAGCACACTTTAGTTTTATTTGATTTATAGATTTTGAAAATAGTTTTGAAATTAATAGTGATAATAACCACTCATATTTTTTACTTTAGCCAAAACTTGTAATTTGACATAAAGAAAATATTTCATTTTGGATTTGATTTTTGAAAAGCATGAATGTATGATTTTCATATGACATTCACATTTAGCATGCTAGGAAAGAAATAAAGCGATGTAAGCATGTAATTTCATTCACTCTAATTAATTTTTAAAGATAATCTTATGAGGTAAGATCATTTAAAGAGAATCAAAAGTTATTTAAAGAGACTTTCATTTTTTGCTTTGAGTTTGATTTGAATTAGAAAAGTGTGAGAAGGTTTGCTAGTCCTAACCCATTCCCACATGTGTGTATTGTTTTAGTTTAATTTTTAGATGATTAGATTAATTTTATGCTTTGGTTATATTAAAGTGTAGATTAAGTTCATTAATTACCCCTTACCTATACCACTTTAACATATGTAACCAAATAATTATGAGCCAATATGTGACATAAAACCACAAGGAATTTAATTTAGTAATGCATCCTAGGAAAGAAAGGTACCTAATGCAATTGGCTCACAATTAATGACTAATTAAGCTAAAGGGTTTAATTTAAGTACTTTTAGAACCTTTCCCACACATATGGGTTAGGTATGATTTCCTTGAGTTTACTTAGGTTATTGAACACCTAAGTATCTACGCAAAAAGAATTGATTACGTTTCTCGATTAATTTTGGTTTTGAGAATTTGATTTGATTAATTTAGATCATTAGTGGATTAACTCTTAATTAGATTTAGATTTAAGAATGAAAGGGGATTTTGGGGATAGCTTAAGGAAAATATCCCAAAAATATTCCATAAACCTCCTAATCACTTAAACAATATTTAATTATCTTAATCAAGGAATTAAACTACTGTTCACATGCTTAATTAAGCTTATTACATTAAGAGAGTGATTAAGGGTTCATTAATTAATTTTTCTAATTAACTCATTAATAAATTCTAAGAAAATTAGGGGAGGAAGAAGTCATCCCACTAAACATGCCTGAGAAGTTTTGAATTAATTAATGTAGTCATTAAGGAGTAATTAGGGATATTGAGTTTTTAAATAAAATCTAAATAATAAAAATCTATTATTTAAATTCAATTTATAATAATTTTATTAGATTCTCCTCTGAATTATCTTTAAAATTAACTTGAGTTTGTATTTGTTGGAGTTTTCAACAATTAGTTATGAATTTAGGAAGTTTCAATTCATTTAAGTTATTTTTATGAATTCTGTTAATTTATTTTATTAAAATAAATCATTTGACACTCAAAATTCAATATCTTTTAATACAAAGGTCATTTTAACTTAAAATTTTTATGGTAGGTGTATTTTAACATCAATTTTAACCTCTGAAAATTTCAACTTAGTTTAACATGTATTGTTTATTTAATTAATAAAATTTGATTTTTACTAAAACTCAAATTAAGCTCAAAATACTCAATAAAATTTAGTGATTTTGGGTTTGTTGGATTCCTCCTAGAAAGACAAATCCAATGAGCCCTTGATTGTAATTTTTGGTTAATTATTTTATTTTCTATAAAATTTTAAAATTTTGGTATTTAAATTAATTTTTTAAATCAAAAAATACGTGCGATGCTGACGTGGCAACGCGATGCCACTTGACATCACATGATTAGACATGTGGCATGCACGTGCTATGTAGTGATAGGTGATTCGCGTCGATGTCGGCGAAGCAGAAATGGCTGGCCAGCGACCGCGCCGCTGGACCATCGATCGTAGATCGGACATCAAGATCGAGATAGCATCTAGAGGCGATCACGATAGGCTAGCTATCGAGCCATTTGATCGCCGCGAACCATGTGATCGGATGATCCATCACATCAGGTGATCAAGGCCATCACGTGATCCACGTGTCAGCGTCCGATCTCATCCGCGAGATCGGATAGTGGTTGTAGCTCACCGGCGATGAACAGCAAAAACAAGATTTTCTTAAAATAAAAGAGGTTTCTATGTAAAAACTTATCCAAATGGACTCATTTTCATGTTGATTCACACCGAAAAAAATTCTATTTTCTAATTATGATGATTTAAAGTAAAAAATGTGAGATTATCTAGGGTAGATTTCTAAAAATCATGCAAAAACCACAAAATAAGGGATCCTAAGGCTAGCTATGGTTTTGAAGGTTACCTCACGGGGATGATTTTGGTGATGATGACAAGGCTCGGGTGAGAGAAGAAGGCTTGGGGAGCTTAGATCCTCGCCTTGTCAAAATGAAGTTTCTCGGTGATCATCATTTCTCACTAAAATCCACTTAGTTTTTATTTCTCTCCAAAATGAAGTGGGGGTGATTGCCAATGGCTTTGGGTGCTCTAGGAGGAGAATGAGATGAATGAGGGTTTTCTTCAGCCACTAATGCCTTAGAATGAAAAGTGAACAAAAATGAACTAAAATCCACTTTTTGTTTAAATTTTTTTGGCTCCAAACTCATGTCATTTGGCTTGGGGTGGTTGGGAATGGAAGAGAATCATCCTAGGTGGCTCCCTATGGTTGGCTAAGGCATGAAAAGTGGCTGCCATGAAGGGCAAGTGGGTGTCCTAGCCAAAAGGAGGTGAGTGTCCTTCATGCTAAGTGTTCCAATGGGAGATGTGAGGTGATTTCACCTCCCCATGACTCATGGCTGCCCCAACCACTCCTTGGGTCAAAAAACTAGTATCCTTGGTGCCTATGTGGTCCAATGGATGAGTGCTAAGTGGCTAAGGAAGAGAAATGACCACTTGGGAAAGTGTCTTTTCTCATGGAATGCCTTGACCAAAGGGAAAAGTGGTCATTTAACATTGAATTGAATTTGGGCAGATTATAAATGAGTCAAGAGTAAGTTGGACCAAATTTTATGTCATTTGAAGTTCATTTGGTTTAAATTGGGTTAATTTGACCCATTTGGGTCAAATCAGGTCAAAATGGGTTAGGTTAACCAATTGGTCAAATTGGGTCAAACCAAAGTTGGCTCAAGTTCAAATGACTATTTGGAGTATATTGGTTCAATTCGTTTCATTTAATTTGGTTTAATTTGGATTTAATTTGAATTTTGGCCAATTTGATCCTTTAGGTCAATTTAATTTAAGTTGATTTGACCCAATTGACCAAATTGAGAATCATGGCTTGGTTTGGGTTTAGTAGATCATTTGAAATGGATTGGTATCTTTGTTTCCAATCAATTTAGTTTATATTTGATTTATCTTGATTTGACCTTTTAGGTCAAGTTGGGTTCATGGTCAATTGGGCTGGAGTTGGGTCTGGCCAATTGGTCAAATTAGGGTTTAATTGAGGCTTTGGTCAAGTTCAATAATCAATTTGGAGTGAACTTGAGCCATTGGTTTACACTCAATTTGGTTTAGGTACAATTTGCTAGTTTGTGTGGTTTAAAGGGTTGACTTGGTCAATGGGCTGACTTGATTGACTTGGTTTGATCCAATTCATGACAATTGATTAACCTATGATGATCAACAAACATGACATGAAGTTTGGATTGGCTTATTTTATTTTGATTTGGATTGAATTGAATTTTGGTTCATGTAGGTCAAATCAGCCACTTTGGGTTAAGTGAGCCAATTGGGTTTAGTTGTCTTGATCAAGACTTGATTCAAGTTTGGTTGAACTCACATATGGATTTATGATTAAAATATAAATCTATTTGCAAGAGATTTGAAGTCAAATGGGTTTTGATTCAATTGACAATTTCAAGTCAAAGGATGAACATGAGTTTGACTTGGGTTTGATTTTTTGAATTTAATTTTGGTTTGAGGATTGAAGTTTATGTTTATTTTTGGATTCATGATTGAAGGATTGATTAAATCATGAAGAAAAATCAAGGGTTTTGCTTGATTTGAGTTTGATTTGGCTAAGTTCAAGAATTTGACTTGAAAGGCTTAGGTTAGATTTTGGTTGAATTTGAGTTTGAGTTTTGAGTTTAGTTTTTGGATATTTGAATTTATATTTCATTTATATATATGAATACAAATAAGAATATAAATGGGTTATGAAAAAATTTCAAAAATTCAAATTGATTTAGAATTGATTTGAGCTAAGTCCATAAGATAGAATCAAAGGGCTTAGGAAAGATTTTTAGAATTTGAATTTGAGTTTGAATCATAGGTTTCGATTATTTGGAATTAATTCATGATTTGGAAAAATTCAATGAAATTGATTCAAGGTTTGATTTGGAGTTGAAGTTGATATGAGTTTGGAGTTGATTTGAATTTGACTTGAAGGAAGTGAGGAGTTGGTTCAATCCATAGGCAAAACTTTCCTAACACTCTTAAGGCATGACCTATTCCTATGGCTAACTCTTCTAAGTCTCATGGGTTAGGTTAAGTGTCCACCTATTCATTAAATATGTCTTAAGGCTAAGGACCTCTTAAAGTCTAAGAGGAGTCCTATGTCTAAGATGGAGGGGTTAAGAGCTCATCCTAAAAATGGGTCAACACCTCAGAGGAAGAGTCTCTTGCGATTAGCACACCAGCTGCCCCCTCTCAGCGGGTTTAATTGGAGGTGACACTTGAGCCAGATAGTGATGAAGATCAGGCCTCCAAGCAAAATTTGAATGTATTCGAATCAGGATTATGTAAAACCATTAGGAAGCAGTTGGGAACGTTAGTTCTAAGCCCACTTTCTTCTCAAAAAGTTGAGAATTTGGTACAAAAGAAGCCTAGATCTTCCATGGGTGTCAAGCCAAAGAGATTCTATTGGGATAATTATCTTCAAGTCCGTGATGTAGAACTTGAAGATAATTCATATGATTTAATGGAATTACCTTTTGATTGGTACTCGCCTTGTGTTCATAATCTTGTAAAGAAAGGTTTGATTCCTTACACATGGTCCAGGCATAAGTCAGAGTATTTAAAAAAGCTATGGGATAATAAAGGCAGAATTGCACAATCAAGACCAAGACTAGGATTCAGTATAGTGGGTCTAATCGATGATAATGATTACTGCTTAGTTATTACCAATCTTCTAGAGCCTGTTAGGTTCTTCTCAAAGCACACTAACTCTGGAGTGTCTTTAGAAACTTGATGATCTCGATGATCTTCAAATCAAAGATTCACCTCGAGAATTTGAAAAAGGAATCAATTCAACCATTGACAAGCTTAAAGAAATTAACCTTGAGATAGAAAAAGATGCACGCCCCACATACATCAGCTCTCTATTGAATGAAGAAGAAACTAATGACTTCGTTAGGCTATTGATTGAGTTTATGGACTGCTTTGCATGGAGCTATGAAGAGATGCCTGGATTATCTCCTAACGTAATAATCCATAAACTAGCAATATATCCTAATGCTAGCCCTATCAAGCAAGTTCCTAGGTGCATGCAATTAGAAATTGAACAATAGGTCATTTCTGAAGTCAAGAAAAATTGATGGCTTTTTATCATGGAAGAAAAATACCCTTCATGGTTAGCTTGTCGTAAAGAAAAGAATGGCCAAATTATATCAATTTTAGGGACTTAAATAAGGCATGTCCTAAGGATGAATTTATACTTCCTATACTAGAGTTAATGGTGGACATCGCCTTATCTCATCCAGTATTCTCCTTTATGGATGGGTCATCTAACTACAACTAAATCAAGATGGCTCCCGAGGATGAAAGAAACACTGCTTTTTGAACCCAGATCAGAGTCTATTATTATAAGGTCATGCCTTTCGACCTTAAAAATGCCAATGCTAGGTACCAGTAGGCCATGACTCGAATCTTCAATGAACTCATTCATCATCAAGTTCAATGCTATGTTGATAATCTAGTAGTCAAAAGCAACGAAAAGGAAGACCATCTCTTCGACTTGATCAAAGCAATAATTTAACCTCAAAATGAATCCCGGTGTGCATTCGAGTAGCTGTGGAAGTTCCTTGATTTGTTGTTAGCAGGAGAATAGAGATAGACTAAGAAAAGATCAAAGATATCTTAGAAATGCCACCCCCTAAAAGTTTAACTCAACTCAGATCATTCCAAGGCGGTTGACATATCTAAGGTGCTTTATCTCCAATCTATCGGGGAGATGCAAGACATTTTTAGCACTTGTCAAAAGGATGCTAAGTTCAAGTGGGATGATAAGTGTCAGCATGCTTTTGAAGAAATGAAGCATTATTTGGTGAAGCCACCAGTTTTAGTAGCACCTATCCCGGGCAAGCCACTTATCCTCTACACTCGCGGACTCCTTGGTGCTTTGTTGGTCAAAATCAATGATAAAGGGAAGGAGAACGCTCTCTATTCCCTTAGCCATCATCTGATTCCTACTGAAGTAAACTACCCACATATTGAGAAACATTGCCTAGCTGTTATCTTGGTATCCCAAAATCTATGACACTATATGCTTTCTCATAAGATGCGCTTGATCTCCAGGATAAATCCACTGTAATATCTCATGACATGGTCAATGCTATCTAGATGGTTGGTGCATTGGTCCATGATTTTGTTGCAGTTTGACATCACATTCATACCCCTCCGTACTTGAAAGGACATCCAATAATTTCTTAGAAAGACACCTACTTCGTTGATTCTCCACTTAGTGATGACCTTCCTAATGAAAAAATTATGAACTTAGGGGACACTAGCATCTGTCATTGTGAGATGTATTTTTATGGTGTGACTTCCTTTTAAAAAGGAGAAGAACCACTACTCTTCCATAACGTAGGGGTAGGAATCATCCTTTAACTCTAGATTTATGATGATATTCTCATACTATCTCCAATCCATGCACCAACAATGAAGTCAATATGAGGCTTTCTGGTTTGAGTTAGTTATTATAGTGTGTGTCAAAGCATAAACATCTATGGGGATTCTCAACTAATCATCAACCAAATTGCTGGGTCCTATAAGATTCTAAAACCTAAGCTTCGTCACTACCATGAGTACACCATGGAGCTATTGGCCCAAATCCCTGAGGTCACCATCTACAAGGTTCCTCGAGGAGAGAACACAGTAGTAGATGCTTTGGCAAAACTCGCCAAGGAATTAGCATGTCTGGAAGATGAGTCCATTCCAATAAGGATCCAAAATAGATAAGTCTTATCCCATGTTGACGCTAAACTTATCGAGAGACTTTCTCTTGAAGGGGAGGTTGTCGACGCTCATAACAAGCTAGTCAGCCCTAGAGCTTTTCAAGTAGGAGAGCTTATTTTAGTTCTAAGAATTTTGATTGTTGCCCATCAAAAGATGGGAGACAAGTTTGAACCCACTTGGGAATGCCCTTTTATCATACAGAAGGCCTACCAAGGAGGATCTTATCAACTTATTAATTGTAAAGGGGAACACCCGATGCTTTCAATCAATGGGCTCTGTTTGAAGAAATACTACCCATAAAATAATATTTCAAAATAATTATCCACAAAATTCTATTCCAGTTCATCAAAATATTCTCTTCATTTGAAGCATTGTTTGCTTGTTTACAAATATGTCATGATGTGTTTAGGGTAGGTGTAAGAGAACCCAAGAGGTATCCTATCCTTCTTTCACTACACGAACACAAATTAAAAATGATTCCCCAGCGCTATTAGAGTAGGTTTAAGAGAACCTAAGAGGCATCCTATTTTGACTAGCATGACTAAGTTAGGTGTAAGAGAACCCAAGCGGCATCCTTTCTTGGTGGGACCACAACTGCCATTTGTGGCACCATTTCATTAACTTTTAAGTGTGTTTTAGGATAGGTGTAAGAGAACCCAAGGGGCATCCTGTCCTCCTTTAACACAAACACAAACACAAACACATATCTTTTATCTCAGGCTATTTATGATGTGGGAGTAAGCCCCATGTGGCACTCACTCATTAGCTGCTCTAGGTCAAGCTGACATATTACCTTGCTAATGTGTCACCTAGTGGTCATTTGTCTGGTAGAAGTGAGTCCCTACACTTTCTTCCTGACTTGACCATTGCAAACTAACGAGTGCCTTGTTAGTTTGGTAGGCCTCACTGTGCAGCCAATAAGCTATCTCATGTTGACTTTATTTAAAAGGATGTAAGGTTACACGCTTTCTTCTTGAACTAGCCATCATGCACTGACTAGGTTGAGTATTTTTGAAGTTTAGGATAAGTCCCCCAGCAGCTCCTTTTCTCTCGACTACTTTTGAATTGATATAAGTCTCCCAATGACATTCACTCAGTAGTCTCCCTAGGTCGAATAACACCTATCGAGCCGAAGATAGATTATCATGGCAATCAGTTCCACCATAGGAGGATGTGAATCCCCGATGCCTTCTTCCTAGGCTGATTATCACAAACTGACGGGCACTTTAGGTTGGTTGATGTTCTCGAAAGAATCACTCTGGGTACTCCACTCTTGGCAGATATGAGTCCCCTTCTTTCTCCTTGAGTTGGCCACTGAATACCTATAAACTTTATCTTCTTCAGGGTTTTTGGATAAAGCTCTTAGTGGCCCCTCCCCTACGAGCACTCTACTTGGATTACATCATTTGCGACCCCATTTAGACACTACCCGTGCTACTTTTGGATTGGACAGTCCCCCTTTCATAGTAAACACCCCTGTAGTTGGAGAATTTATTCAACAGATGCACAAATTCTCCCTTGAACTAGTAAATCTGAGATAGGTCTAGGCTGATATAAGCTCCTTCTCAGTATGATCCCTCGCAAACCAACATGGCCCATGATAAAAAAATAAATAAATAAATTTATTCGCTTGTGTATTAAGAATTCAAGCCCCCAATGACCTCTTTCCCAAGCAGACATTGTATCTTTAAGACAGTGTCAGCAAAACTCCATATAGGAATTGTCTGACTACACTTGAGTTGAGATAAATCCCCGGGTCGACACTCTCTCTATAGTCACCCTTCGGTTGGGTTCAATCTATTTTTTTCACAAATAGGTTGCCCCGACGATCATTTTCGCTTTGGAAGATGTAAATCTACTATGCATTATTTCTAGCATGATTGTCGCAAACTGATGGGCAACCCTAGGTTGAGTTGACATGTTACCTTGTTAATGCATCACCCCAGTGGTCTTTTCTTTAGAAGATGTGAGTTCCTATGCTTTCTTCCCTGAATTGGCCATTGCAAACTGAAAGGCTCCCCTTTGGTTGGATAGTTCTCCCCTTCGACTAGGAAACTACTCCCTTTGGATCGGTAAATCTGAGGTAGGTCAAGCCTGACATGGCCCTTACTCAGCCCATCACAAATCGGATCCACCAAATAAATTATTAATTTTGACTATCTTTGAGCTGATTTAAGTCCCTCGGAGGCATTCACTCAGTAGTGAGCCTAAAGTTGGGTTCGATCTGTTGCCTCGCCAACTGATCATCCCAATGACTGATCCTCACTTTGAAAGATATAAGTCTACTATGCCTTCTTCCTAGTGCAGTCACTGCACACCGAAAGGCAACCTCTTTTGGTTGGATAGTCCTACTATATGGTTGGTCGACTACCCCTTTGGATTGGTGAATCTGAAGTAAGCCAAGGCTAACATGGCCCCTACTCAATGCGGTCCATCACAAATCGATAGGGTCCATCTCAAAATTTAAAATTTAAAATTTGAAATAAAATCTTTCCAACCTCCCCAGTGGAGTCAAATTAAATAATCAAATCAATCAACTTCTCCTTAATGCGATGCAAATCTTCCCAACCTTCCCAGCAGTGTCAATTCAATTCAACCTGAACTTGCTCCTCTAGTTGAAGTTTCACACTTTTATCCCTAGCAGATTCCAAATTCTAAATCCCCAGTGGATTTCACAACCTCTTACCCCTAGTGGATAACTTGAACCTTTTCCCATTATGGAACATTTACATTTTCAATCCCTAGTGGATTCCTTGCATTTAGGTCAACCTAACCCAACTTGACCTTGACCTAATCCACAGTTTGACCCAATTGGTCAACCTAACCTAACTTGACCCAACTTGACCTAAATGGGTCAAATTGAATCAATTCAAATCAAATGAACTCCAAATCACATGAAATTTGGCCCAACCCATTTTTAATCATTTCAAATCTGTCCAAATCAAACTCATAGCCAAATGACCACTTTGCCTTCAAGTCAAAGGGTATCCTATGACCAAATTCCCTTGGAATTTGGCCATTTCTTTCTCAAGGCCACTTGACATCCTTCTAGTTGTCCACATGGGCACCAAGGAGGGTGGTGGACATGACCTAATGAGCTTGGGTCAGCCATGACCTAAGGCAAGGCCAAACTAACCTCTCCACTGACATTTGAACACTTGAAATTCCAAATGCACTCACCTATCACATGGGCATCCACTCTCCTTCACTCCATTACCCAAAATGGCCCATGTGGGGTATTTTGCAGCTCAAGCCATGCCTCCAATCCAAGCCATTTATCAAAAATGGCAATTTAGCCTCTCACCGTTCAATCCAAGGAGGGGAGATATACTTCACCTCATTCCCACTCAAATGACAATCAATCATTTCCTCAAAGCTAGAGAGGTTGAATCGAAGCCTCCTGTGCTTTCCAAGCCATTCAAGCACATTTCCCCCTCGCTTTTACTCAAAGTTGAAATAGGAGAGGTGAGCTCAAATTCTAATCCGCTAAATTCTCAATAACAACCAAATTAACCTTGCATACACCATCCTTGGACCTCGTCAAGCTCAATCGAATCATTTGTCAAGTCTCCATGCCACAAAAAGTACCATTTTGATCAAAGTCAATCACCATTGAAGGGTAGCTTGATAAATTAAGTAAACTACTTCAAACCAAGGCCGAATTCCTTCAATAGAGCTTTGTCTCTACTAGACAAAGCTACCTTCTCCATTGGAAGTGTCGGTGATAGCCTCCGGCGAGGTAATTTCTTGAAACCGTAGCCATAGAAATATTCAGTTGGTCCTTTTTGAAGGAAATTGTCACTGCATAAAATCTTGACCGTTGGATTTGCATCCCCCCTCCTTCCAAAGGTGTGGGATAATTTTGATCCCAATCCGAGCTCGGGTGAGCTTGAATTGAACGAGGGGAGACGAATGGTGTTCATCTCTCGTCGCTCATGAAGGAGAAGAAACATACGCCGTCTGTTCCATGTGATTGGAATGGACGGCTATGATCAGATCACACAAGATCCCCTCTAATTCATTCCTAAATTATGGGATTGATCGACCATTCAATCTTATCGATACTGAGAGAAGACGTGTCACCAATAGCGACTCGATGGATGTGATAACTTAAATAACCTATCCCATCATGTCACATGGGAAAGCGCCGCCACCTGCATATTCGATGGGATTAAGGGTTTAATTAGGCTTATCTAATTTTAATGATGAACTTCCAAAATTCAACTAATTATAGGAAAATCCAAAAATGCAAACTCAGGCTACTTTTAAAGATAATTCAAAGGAGAATAATATAAAATTAAAATCAATTAATTATTAACAGTAATTTTCACTCAATTTGGGTTTTATTGGAAATGTAAGGAAGTTAATTACTCTCTAATTACTCTAGTAATTAATTCCAAACTTTATGAGTGTGATTTGTGGGATTACCTCTGCCTCCCATGATTTTCTTACTTCATTAATTAGAAGAATTGCTTATTTCATCCTTAATCCCATTCTTAATTAATTATATGATTAATTAACATGATAAATAGTAATTAATTTATTAATTAAACTTGCTAATCATTATGAAATAATGAATGGACATAGGGAATGAGATGAGGACCTCTTTTCCAATCTTTCCTCTAAGTTTATTTTATTTGGATAAACACTTATTCAATTTGCAATTAATTAATAGCTTAATCATTTTATTAAATAGTTTAATTAATCAAATTCAAAACCAAATCATTCCAGAACTTAATCATTCAATTATTGGGTAAATTTTTAGGTGTTCAATAACCTAAGAGATTTCTAAGGGAAATTATAATCAAACTACATGTGTAGGATGATTATGAAAGTACTTAATTAAACTCTTTAGCTTAATTAATCAATAATTATGAGCTAACCGCATTACCCCTTCATTTTAGCATTGTGATTTAATTTTCAGTGATTGCATATCATGTGTTGGCACATAATTACTTGGATAATTATGTTAAAGTGGTATAGGTAAGAGATAATTAATAGATTTAATTCATAAGGTGAATGAAGTCATGTGCTTACATCCATTTATTTCTTTCCAAGCATGCTAAATGTTGTTTGCCATATGAAATCATGCATTCATTTCTTTTAAAAATTAATCAAATAAAATATTTCCTTTTATGCCAAATTGTATGTGTTGGCTAAAATTAATAATATGAGTGGTTATTATCACTATTAAACCTTTTTTTAAACCTATAAATCAAAGATTATGAATGAAGTGATCTACTTATAAATATATATAAGCTTGTATGTGATTATAGCATAAGATGTGTATCTTGATGTTCTCTTTTCTTCTCTTAACATAGATTTACATAGGATTTACGAGTGTATAGTTCATTTGAAAAGAACACAACACTTGCTTAAATCTATTCCTATGCATTTCTATGTTATAACTTAAGAAGGATCTTCATATTACACATGTTAATTATACAGCTAAATAAAACATAATATTTTGCATGATTCTTTATCAATTTGGATCTTTTTGTACATTTACATGTATCTAAAAAAGTGGTATATACGATATCCTAGGTGCGAGGCTTTAGTTTAAGTAGTTTTTTCCCTTATGCCCTTAGTGCAGAAAAGAATGGTGATGTACTCACTTATGAATTTTATACATGTGGATATGCATTTAGTTAATGGATGAGAAATCCCCTTTTCTATATAATAAAGATATGCATAAATGAAATATCCAAATTTTCAAATCATATCTCTTAGCATTCATCATCAAAGTGTGCTAAAATTTGCATTGCATGTATATGTATGCTTAGGACTATTCATATGCATGGTATACATGGTGGAAAGAAATAAATGAGTGTGTGTCATGTGGTAGTAATCCACCCTAACTAATCCTAAGATGCCCTTCTTATTAAATAGGGCTATTTAGAGCAAATCTAAACTTGGGGTTAATTAAAACACATAATAAAATATTCACTAAAGGAAATTCATTAATCAATCTACCTTAGAAATATTTTAAGGTAGGGATGAAAGAGAAGTTCTCTTCTCTTTTCTTCTCTTCACAACATTTAGTCACTAAGTGTAGGTTCATCCAAACCAAACCAAATCACCAACTAAAATTGATAAATCAACTAAATCATTTAAAATGAAACCATCACCTAAATTGAATCTTTCACACTTAAAAAATTTCAACCTTAAAACCTAGCTAAGACATGCCACATAAGCCTTAAATGGGACGCACATTAGACTAAGTCACCATTTCTAGCTTTAGGTTAGGATGGTGCATGGTTTGATTAATGTTTATTTTGTGATGTATTATTTTAGATTGGATGTTAATGGATGATATGATCTCAAAATTACCTATATTTTTCTATATTATGCTTAAGGGGCAATGTAATAAAAATATGAATTCTTTTCTTTGTGCAGGTTGCTTATACCCCTAAGCATAACCTAAATTAGGACAGGTGGACTTGGTTACCCATGTGTGGGGTGCTAAGTCCAACTTATTCATATAACTGCTTGGGTTGTGTGGTATGTTTATCTAACCTTTATTTTGCAGGTTTAGTTAGAATTATCGTTCATATTTTGATGTAAATTTTAAAATTAAGATTTGGAATGAATGTTATGAGGGATTAGGATGAAACTTGCTTATAAGACTAAGTATTATATATGATTTGATGCCTTTGGAGAAACCACATCCCAATCAAGCCAAAAGAAAGAAAGAAATGGAGCAAATTAAAATGAAAAAAAATGAAGAAATGAAGATATGAAGAATGAAGTCTACCATAACATGAATTCCTTTTAATTGAAATTATTCATTTGTAATTCAAGTTGTATAAGGGTAGAGCTTGTCAACCCACATTTCTTTTCGAGTTGTACGGCGGTACCCGACCACACCGGCCTCTTATTCTTTTTTGCATTAATTTTATAAATTGATTAATGTTATGTTTGTGATTACGCAATTAGGATGGCATGATTTTTCTAGTTTTTTAATTGTTTGGTGATTGTTGAATGGCCTGAATGCAATTAGGCTCTTAGGGAAAAAAATAAATTTTCTATCCAATTAATCAATTTAAAAGTAAACTAAATAATTCATAACCTCACCTAAAGCCTAGGGTGTAAACTAAGATAATAAAAGATTTAGCAACCCTTTAGCTAGTTGTTGTGCATCTCACATCATGCATAAATCATATTATCTCACTCTTGCTAATGGATGGCTTCCACCTTTGCTAGAGAAAATGGCTTGACCTTTGATAACCATGGTGGAAACACACCTCATTCTTTCTGATTGTGGGCCCTAACTATTTTCTCATGCATTAGGCATATGAAATCTCATAGCCTGTGTCAAATAAAAATGTCCAAAAATCAAAATAAAACTTGATAAAATTTGCATTAGATTAAGTCATTTATTCATGCCCTTCATGATATAGTCTCTTAGGGAGTGAGTTTAAGGACTTAGTCTCCTTTCTAAATAAATAACAGCCTAACCATCTTGCAAAGCATAAGACTTGCCTACATGTATTTAAAATCATAGGAGTAGTTAGTTAGTGACCACTCCAAGTGATTGTAAGTCTAACAGTCGGGTGAAATGGATGGAGGTAAATCATATACTCTCTTTTTCCTTAGATTTAGGTCGTGCTTTCACCCTCTTCAAAGTTCCCTAGATTTAGGATCCGAGGTTATTATTTTTTTTTGTGGGCTACAAGCATAACTCCTCATCTCTTATGTATTTCTACAATCTTGTGTTGTGGAATTATAAGCCCTAGATTTCTAATAAAAATTCAACTCACATGTATAATTCTCCTCCATTTCAAAATATAAAGCCCAACCATATGATATAATGTCACTAGTTTCAATATATCCCCTACTCATCTCCCTTTGGTTTTAGTAATAACTCTCTCCTTTTTGTCAATCCCACTTGATTTTCTAAAAAAACTAATTTGTTGATAGTCTTATCTTTGAAATCTTTAGAGATAATGATCATTTACCTTAATCGAGAGTATTCCTAAGAAATCTCATTCCTTAGGATGTAATTAACTATGGGTGCTTGTCTCCATAGGGAACTTAATAAACTTAGCTTAAAATAAACCCTACTTTACTTTTCCATGTAAAGTAGGGGAAAGATCTCTGGTACATTCGAAGACCCATCATGCCTTAGGAGTCCTCATTTGGTGATTAGGTCCATTATAGGGTAGTGACTTCTATCTCTTGAGATAGTAAACTATTCTTTAATGTCATACCTGATCACCCTAATGAGTACATCTATGGCCCCTCACATTAACACACACACAACATTAACTTCACAAAAATAAAACACCACAGGATGTTAGGCTGATATTAGCCTAATCATATTTTATGCAGGGGGTCATGCTTAAGGGGCCACTGTAATAAAAATATAAATGTTTTTTGCTATGCAGGTTGCTTATCCCCTAAGAATAGCCCAAGTTAGGACAGGTGAGCTTGGTTACCCATGTGTGGGGTGCTAAGTCTAAATTATTAATATAACTGCTTGAGTTGTATGGTGTGTTTAGCTAACACTTATTTTGCAGGTGTAGCTAGATTTACTTTTCTTCTCTTTTGATGTAGTTTTGCATTAGGATTAGGATAAGTGTTATGGGGGATTATGATGAGCATTAGTTATAAGACCAAGTATTATACACCATGTGATGCCTTTGGAGTAATCACATCCCAATCAAACCAAAAGAAAGAAAGAAATGGAGCAATTCAAAATGAAGAAATGAAAGATGAAGAGTGAAGAATGAAGACCCACTTATCATTTTATAATTATGATTATTCTTTTATTATACTGGGATGTATAAGGGTAGAGCTTGGCTACCCATATTTCTTTTTGGGTAGTACGGCAGTCCCAACCGCATCGGCCTCTTATTCTTTCATGATAGCTTTATATAATTATTTGATGTTTTGTTTAGCTTGTGCATTAGAAATAGCATATCTTTTCATAGTTTCTTTATGATTGGTGATTGCTGTGTGGCCTAAATGCGATTAGGCTCTCGGGATAAAAAATAAATTTTCTACCCTACTAATAACTTATAACAAAATTTTTAAAATAATTCATAACCTCACATAAAAAATCCTAGGTATTAAATTAAGATAATAAAATATTTAGTAACCCCTTAGCTGGATGATTGTATGTTGAACATCATGCATAAATATCTTATTTCACTCTTGCTAAGAAAGGGCTTCCATCTTTTGCTAGATAAAATGGGCTTAACCTTTAAGAGCCTATGATGGAAGAACACCTCTTTCTCTCTTGATTTGGCCCATAATCAATTTTTCATGCATTTAGGCATACAAAGTCCCATAGCCTGTTTCAAAATAAAGAGTCCCAAATTAAATAAAATGTGATAAAAATTTGCATTAGATTAAGTCATTATTCATACCCCTCATGCTCTAGTTTCTTAGGAGTGGGTTTAAGGACTTAGTTTCTCTTCTAAATAAATAATAACCTAACCATATTGCATAGCATATGACTTGCCTACATGGATTTAAAGCATAGGAGGAATTAGCTGTCTACCACTCCAAGATGTAATAAGTCCAACAGCCGGGTGGTTTACTCTCGCTTGTGGAGGTAAATTATATACCCACTTTCGCCTTAGATTTAAGTCATATTTTGGCTCTCGCCAAAGCTCCCTAGATTTAGGATTTGAGATTGATGTTTCCCTTTGCAGGCTACAAGCATAATCCTCACCTCTTAGGAATTTTCATAATCTTGTATTATCGAATTATAAGTTCTAGATTTCTAAATAAAATTTTAACTCAAACAAATAAATCTCCTTAATTTCTAATGCATGGACCCCAACCATATGATAGATTAGAGTGCTCACTATGTCTTCTAGTATCATGAGCACTCCCTACTCATTTCTTTTGGTTTCGATAATAACTCTCCACTTTTAATCTATCCCACTTGATTTTCTAAAATACAACCAATCCTTTGATAGTCCTATCTTTGAATTCTGTGTAAACAATAATCACCTACTTTAATCGAGAGTATTCATGAGGGATTCACTTCCCGTAAGATGTAATTAACTATGGAGATTTTCCTTTATAGGAAACTTAATGAACCTGATTTAAATAAATCCTACTTTCATGTGAAGTAAAGGAAAAATCTCTGGTATATTCGAAGACCCATCATGCCTTAGGGGTCATTATATGGTGATGTTGACCTCACTTTTGGAGTGAGCTCTTAACATCCTCTTAGACTTAGGAATCTTCTAGACACTAAGATTTCCTTAGTCATAAGACACATCTAGTGAAAGTGAACACCTAACCTGCCTAGAGACTTGAAGTGTTAATCATAAGATTATGCCTTGGCTTAAGGAAATTACCTATCCTATAGCCTAAACCTAATCTAGATGCACTTTCTCAAGATCAATCAATCCTTTAATCATCATTCCAAGTTCTAGCTAAAATCACAATCAAAACCATCAAGTAAATCATTCAAAATCAAATTATAATTAAAATTAATTCATTGATCGATGCTAATAAATCATGAGATAATTTAACTCAAGTTATAATACCTAAAAATTAAAATTCAAATTTGTTCAAAAGATTATTCACAATTTTAATAAATTATTTGAATCAAATACAATTTTAGTCAAATTTAAGCCTAAATTAAATCAAATCATGATTTGAATATTAATTCACTAATATATATATAATAAATAATAACAAACAAACAAAAAATTTAATATACGGATAATCCATTGAAATTTAAAATAAATTACAAAAAAAGAGAGAGAGATTAAACCAATTCTAAATATCAAATTTTTGGTCAAACTTAAATCAAAATAATTAATTTATTAAATTATGAATTTATGATATAATCAATAAATATTAATCATAATTAAAATTATCTTATGGATATAACTTATAAAATTTCATTCAATTATTTACTAAAATCATTAAAATTATGTAAAAAAAAATTTAAAATCATAATAATAAATAAAATCAACTTTCACCAAAAAAAAAAAATGAATAAAAAAAAATGCAAAAAAAATAAAATTTTTTTTTAAAATACCTACTCCACGTGATCATGATAACACAAAATAAAGAAATGCAAAATAAAAAAATAAAATAAAAAATAAAAGGGAACATGAGAGTAGTTGGGGAGGAAGATAAAACAAAATATCATCTCTCTCTCTCTCTCTCTCTCTCTGCGTATCCTATTTTCCCTATCACTGACAACCCAATAAAAAAAAAAAGAGAAGGCTGAGGGCTCTCTCCATCAAGCCATTATGATCTCGGAGCGTCTTTTTTTTTGGCAGAGTTCTCCCTTGAAGCAAAAAAGTCAAGCACCCTCTCCGCTCTACACATCACGCATGGGATTTCTAGATCTCGTGCAGCTCCCATCCACTGGACAGAGCTTCCTCTCCTTCTTTGCTGTGGCCGTAACTCCTTTCCCAACTTTCTTTCTCATATCAATCTCTTGATGGCTTCTCTATGGATCCGATCACCGCTTCATGCGTAAAGGCTCCTACACCGACGACTTCCTTCAGCACGTCACGCTAAACTTCATCCTCGCAAGCCGCGACATTTCTTCCGTCGCACTCTCCTGGTTCTTCTGGCTCGTCTCAACCCATCCCGCCGCCGAGCAGGCAATAATCTCCGAGCTCTACTCCGCCCTCTCAGACACCTGCGGCTCCAATGACTTAAAAGCCTGGTTCGACTCCCCGCTTGCCTTCGAGGAGCTCGAACGCCTTGTATACCTCAAAGCCGCCCTTTCCGAGACGCCAGACTTCTCCGTCCGAGGACTCAAAGCATGTCATCGCTGATGACGTTCTCCTGACAACACGTTCATCCCTGCTGGCTCCGCCATCACATACCCATCTACTCAACTGGACGATGAAATCGTGTGGGACGACGCCTTGAATTCCGTAATCACGGTTTCCGACGACGGTGTCAACCGCCACCGACTTCTTCAAGTTCGTGGTATTTAACGCCGCCCCACGTGCCTAGGCAAAGACCTTGCCTATCTTCAGATAAGGTCCATCGCAGCCAGCGGTTCTTCGCTACCACCTTGCACTTGTCCCAAGCCACCGCGGAGTAGAAGATGTCGCCAGACCTTGCATACATCGCAAAATCCTGCTTGATCTGCAGATAAATCATAGAATTACATCACGCCATGAGTAAGTTTATAGATACTTGAGGAGGTATTCAACAAGCATCTCAACTGGTTTCGCTTTCTTCTAAACTCACCTCTTAATCCGACATTAGGTGAGGATAATTTTAAACACTTAAGCTTGGATCTCATATTTGATGTGAATGCGAGGCCGTTAGGAATCAACATTTAGAGCTCTGCACTTAACCTTTAATTCTTCGACGAGTTTAGAGGAAAAGCAAGACTATTCATTTCATGTGAAGTGAATAGTTTTGATTAAGTCGAACGAAGTGATCTAATTTCACCTATTACGATTAACTCGCGAGTCATTTGATTTTTGATCAAATGATCACGATTAATCTAAATATTTCATTTAGAATAAAAAAAAAAAGAATTAATAAATCTTTAGAATTTCAAACAAAAAAAAAAGTAATAAAACAAAATAAAAAAAAAGTGCAAATTAAATTTTCATAAAATCTAAGTAAAACTTAATATAAAAAAATGATTAAAATATAATTAAACCAATAAGTCAAGTAAAATTATGAGCAAATATCATAATCAAATCAAATAAACATAAAATTAAATATAAACTATAAAGTTATTAAATCATATCCAATTACTCTTAATTTCAAACAATATAAAAAAAAAAAAAATAAAAAAAATATAAAAATAAAACTCAAATAAATAACCTAAATCAAGTCAAAAAACTAAATTAAGAAAGATTCTCATCAATTTAATATAGAATCAAATCAAGTCTCATTCAACCTACTTAAATAAAATAAATTAATTAACTATCCAATATATGAAATCAAAATGCAAACCAAATTTGATGAACATGACAAATGGATTAAAAAATAAAATCCTAATTACAAAGAACCAAACCCAATTAAAATCAAGATCAAATCTCAATTAATCTAATCCAATCAAACTACAAATAAATGAACCACAATCGAATTAAATAAACATAAAGTTAAATCACATAACCATGATCAAAGAAAAGAATTAAATATTTAAAAGGATATTGAATTATCAAGATACAATTAAACTAAAACATCTAAAAAAAAATCAATTAATCAAATACTTAAATAAACTCAAATTTTAAACTCTAAATCGAATGAATTACACAAATTCAAATGTGCTAATCAAGATACTTAAGGACTTAGTTAGATTCCTTAGAATTAGGATGTAGAATTGGGTGAGTCCCATCTATGGAATTCATCCTACTCTTCATTCTTGAGAACCTAAATATCATTTAAACCAAATAAAATTGAAATAAAATGAAAAGCAAATCATTAAATCATTTAGATTGAAATCACCCAAAAGGTAAAATTTAAATTCAAACTTCAAATTGGAACTTAAGCTAAAGGAGCCTAAGTAAAGTCTTGCTACACAAGCCTTAAGCACACACATTAGAATACTAAGTCACCACTTCTAGTGCTAAGTTGAGGCGTTGTATGTATGATGTGTTTTATTTGTGATGTAATGTTTTAGACCCATGTTAGGGTGTATATTTCAGACTGATGCAGTTATTAGCCTAATCATATTTTATAGGTTATGCTTAAAGGGGCACGTAATAAAAAATATATATACATACTTTTATGTGTTGCTTAGCTTAAGTGTAACCCATAGAGACAGGACTTGGTTACCCATGGTGCTAAGTCCAAATTATTCATATAACCGCTTGATTGTATGGTATGTTTAGCTAACATTTGTTTTGTATAGATTTACTTTTCCTATTTTGATGTAATTTTGCATTAGGAATTAGGGTTAGTGCTGGGGATTGTGAGAAGTAAGCTGGGAAGGCTTACCGGGTGCCTCAGGATGCCTTTGGAGTAAATCAAATCAAAAGAAAGAAATGAAGAAATGAAGAAATGAAGAAATGAAGAAAAGAAGACCCCACAAGATATATATTATTTTTTGTAATCCGGTTATAAGGGGAGCTCCTACCCATCTTTTCTTTTCGGTGTCTACGAACCGAATCGACAGCCTTTTATTCTTTTACGAGTCTATAAAATTGTTTGATGTTGTGTTTAGATTGAGCATTAGAACAACATGCTTTTCATAGTTTCTTTATGATTGATGTTTGAATGTGTTCTGATGCGAGTTCTTAAGATAAAATTAATTTTTCTACCCCAAGTAACAACTCATAACTAAAATTTTAAAACAACTCATAACCTCACATAAAAGCCTAGGGATTAAATCAAGATAATAAAATTTTAGTAACCCTTATGGATGGATGAATGTATAATATCATGCATGTCATATTCTTTCACTCTTAAGAGGGAGCTTCCATCTTAGAGAATCAAGGCTTAACCTATGAGAGCCTTTGGTGGAAGACACCCCTTTCTCTCTGATTTGGCCCATAATCAAATTCTCATGCATTTAGGCATACAAAATCCCATACTGTGTCAAAATAAAAAGTCCAAAAGAATCAAATAAATTTGATAAAATTTGCATTAGATTAAGTCATGGATTCATACCACTCATGCTCTAGTCTCTTAGGGAGTGAGTCTAAGGACTTAGTTTCCTTTCTAAATGAACAACCTAGCCATCTTGCAAAGCATAAGACTTGCCTACATGGATTTAAAGCGTAGGAGAGTTAGTCGGTCGCCACTCCGTGTAATAAGTCCTCAATGTGGTTTATTCTCTGTGGAGGTAAACCATATACCCTTTTTCACCTTAGATTTAGGTTATGCCTTTGTTTTGTACCAAGGCTCCTTAGTTTAGAATCTGAGGTAGTCGCTTTGGGCTACAAGCATAAATCCTCACCTCTGCATTTCCACAATCTTATGTTATGGAATTATAAGCCCAAGAATAAAATGTCAACTCAAATAATTAACTCTCTTCAATTTCAAAAATATAAAGCCCAACCATAGGTATTGGAATGCTCACTAGCTCCTAGTCATGAGCATTTCCTACTTTCTCCCTTTGGATTCCAAAATAAGTCTTCTCCTTGATCTATCCCATTTGATTTTCTAAAATAGCCAATCCTTTGATAGTCTTAACCTGAAATCTTTGGAGACTCTAATTATCTACTTTAATCGAGAGTATTCTTAAGAAATTCTCTTTAGATGTAATTAACTATGGGGCTTGCCTCCATAGGAACTTAACTAACCCTTAAAATAAACCCTACTTTGCTTTTCCATGTAAAGTGGGGAAAGATCTCGTATATTCAAGACCCATCATGCCTTGAGTCCTTATTAGTGATTAGTCCATTATAGGGTGGTGATTTCTATCTTCGAGATAGTACATCATCTCTAATGTCACCCGATCACTTCAATTCATAAGATCTCATGTGGTGTCCCACACCCCAAAAAATAAACACCACGATTTTTCATGACTACTGGGAGAGTTCCTCTCTCCATCTTTAGTAGACAATTATTGTCTCCAAGCATCGAGTGGACTTATATTTTATATAGACTGAGACTCATTCTTTCCATTGGCACTTAGCTTATCCCTTAAGCAAAGCTCGCCAACATCCTTTAGGTTTTAGGAGCTCACACCGTGTCTTAAAATCTCTATTGATCCCCAATAGGTAAAAAATAAATTAAGTAAAAAAAAATGGAAAATAACCAATATAAAATTTTGAACCTCTTACCACTAGCTTGGTGGAGTAAAGTTCATCTCATGCTTAACAAAATTTCAATAAAATCCAAAGTAAAATAAAACATCTTAAAAAAAATAATAATAAATAAAAGTCCTTTCAAAATAAAAATAATATGAACTCCATTTAACATAATCCAATTTGTTAAGGGGAGATTCTCTCTTTAAAATCAAGATTAAAAAAAAATCATTTCTCAAAAAAAAAAAATAAAAAAAATTAAATCCCTTTCAAAATAAAATTAATTGAACCCACTTAACAAACTCAGTTTTGTTAAGTGAAGGTTCATTTTTCAAAATCAAAATTAAATCAAATAAAACCTTTTCTTCAAAATAAATATCAAAACTCTTTTTTTCTTTTAGAACAAAATTAACCAATTTCATTTAACATACTCAAATTGGTTAAATAATAGTTCTCTTTAAAAATAAAAATCAAACAACGCCAAACAAAAAACAAAAATTCCTAAATTTTGAACTTACCATCATTTGGAAAGTAAAGTTCCAAAATTTCTTAAGTCTCACCAAAGCTTTGAACCTACCATATCAACATTTGACAAATGAAGTTCCAAAAAATTCTCTTCAAAATCTCTCCAAATTGAGATCTAATTATTTGAACCCCTTTATCATATCCAAATTTGATGAGTGTGGGTTCAAATTCTTTAGATTTATCAAGAATATTTGAATCAAATTTGACAAGGAGCTTGAAAACGTTAAGATGACTTGTGATAATGTAATATTCATTATTATTGGTCACAAAGTTATGAATCATAAAAGTATGATGAAATTCAATTAAAACCAAGATATGGATTTTCACCCTAATGGAGAAAGGCCATAAAGATTCCTTCAGGCCAATAATGAAATTGATAAGGATGTTGAGTATGTCTTATTTATTCCATAAGTATGACTCAAATGACTTGAATCCTAATTCCCAAAAGAAGACAACTCTCAAAATATTGATCGTAATCCATAAAATAGCAAGATCGATGGACTTTATGCTTTAATGATTCCAACTCGGGTAAAATGCCCTCATTCTATACTTTCATGGTGTCACTATCGAAAAGAGTTAGAATCATCAAATTTCAAAGGTCTAATGGGATAAACTTTGAAAAAAAAAAGAAGAAAAAAAAAAGAAAAAAGAAAAGAAAAGAAAAGAAAGAGAAAGAGAGTAGGTAGACATCAATTCTACCTCTTCTAAGATATCACGAAGTCACTATTACAGGTGGTCCTACCACTTTGATCAACACCATAGGAAGAAGCAAATAATCAATAAATCCCTTAAGATACACTTCACAATCCAAAATAAGGCAACCTGGAAAGGTTAATCTTAATGTCCTAGACTATCTTGGAAGGTTAAAGCTAAGTAACACTCTCACATTCTCTAAGGAGAAAATTTTGATTCTTTCTTGTTGAACCTCCTCAAGTCATATTCAATAGAATATCTTATGAAAAAAAAAATGACAAGCAATCTCCTCCAGAATACACATAGACAAAGACTCAAAAAAAAAAAGGAGAAAAAAAAAAAGAAAGAGAAGAAAAAATAAAACACCAACAATACATATTGATTTAAATCCAAAAAAAAAATCATATGTACTAGGTGCAAATTCAAAAAAAAAAAAAGAAAAGTAGCACCAATAATACATATTGATTTAGAATTCAAAAAAAACAAATCATATGTATGAGGTGCACCAAAAAAAAAAAAAAGGTGAACGAGAAGAAAAAAAAAAGGAGAAGAAGAAAAAAGAGAAAAATGTAAAGCACCAATAATACATATTGATTTAGAATCCAAAAAAAAAAAAATCATATGTATGAGGTGTAAATTCAAAAAAAAAAGAGAGAAAATAATACATGAGTTAAATTTTGAGTCAAATTTTGACAAATCTCTGGAGTTAGATTGCAAAAAAAAAAAAAAAAAAAAAAAATAATAATAAAAATAAATAAAAAAAAGAGACTAGAAACTTAGTAGGTATGCGAGCACATTGACCCAATTTTACTATCTCATGATATTATTATAGGATTGGAAGTTAAGAGTTGCTAACCTCTAGCAAAAAAATATATATATACATTATGAGATTTCAAATTTCCACTTCATTTTTCTTTCAAGCTCGAAAGAGGATTCAATGCTTGTAGATAGACCTTCAAATGCGGTAATAAAATTATCTTTTGCCTAGTCTACCTACTTTACTCAAACAATGTTGAAGATTTTCAAGTAGAGAATGAGCTCCGTGAAAAAAAAAAAAAAAAAAAAACCCACCTCAGAACATAAAGGGAGTCCACCCACCCTCCCAACATTCGTATATGATATGTTAGAAGGAAAATTCCAACGACTTGGTTAGGTTACTTTTGTAGTTTAAAGACTGATTTACCTAAGATCATTATAAAGTGCCCAATACATCTCCAAAGGTAGCAGTCTATAAACTCAAAATTGAACCTATTGCTATTCCTATTTCTAGAAACTTTTGATGCGAAGAAGAGGATCAAAGTTTGAAGTTAATCTTATTGAAGAGAAAGATACTACCATGATTCCCCAACATTATTCCTAGTCCAAAAGAAGAACATTCAAATCTACACATATGTCAATTTTGAAGATAAGATAGGCATGCCTTGAAGACTAATTCACATTACCTATATCAAATTTAATGGAACATAGCCTTTTCAGATACGTCTCCTCATTCAAAGACGGGTCAAATGATGTGAGGATGAGAGGTTGTTTACATTTATAATTTCCATCGAATTTATCACATAAGGTCATACCTTTAGTCTTAAAAATGTCGGCATCACATACCGCCATGACTGAATCTTCAACAAACTCATTCATCACCAAGTTGAATGCTACGTTGATGATCTCGTGGTCTAAAGCAAAGAAAAGGAAGATCATCTTTACGATCTGAGTAGTTGTCTTCGATCATGATACTACAACCTAAATATGAATCTCCTAAAGTATACAATTGGGATGGCTTTAAGGAAGTTTCTAAGGCTTGTAGTAATGCATCATGGGATAACAAAATTGATCTAAAATAGATTAGAGTGATATTAGATATGCAACCTTCAAAAAAAAAAAAAAAAAAAAAAAAAAAAAAAAAAAAAAAAAGAAAAAAAAAGAAAAAAAAAAAAGAAAAAAAAAAAAAAAGAGGAGGGTCTCAACACAATTAAAATCATTTCAAAGAAAGGTTGTCATATCTAAGATACTTAATATCTCATTTTGGTAGGTGTCAATCATTCACTACTTTAACAAAGAAAGTAGATCAAGTTCTGAAGGATGATAAGTTTCAATACTCATCCAAAAGCATAAGGTAATATTTCATGACACCTCCAGATTGGCCCTCCATTCGCCTTAGGCCACTAGTTTAAGGCTATCTCCATTTAGGGAACAACTCTTCTTGTTAAAATTTATCATCAACAATCAAATTACAAAGCTCTATGCATCCATTGAAAAGCTTGAAGGTCTTGCAAAAAAAAAAAAAAAAAAAAATGAAGAAGAAGAAGAAGAAGGAAGAGAGATCTCAATTAATGCTGAATATAGATGGTTTAAACTCTTTCAAAGCTAGTCTATCTCAAAACTCTTCAAATGAAGATTTTGTTTTTGATCATTAAAAGGCCTACTTTGGCACTTCAAAGGATAGAAAGTAGTTTAAACCACTATGATAGGAGAGTGTTTGTATTTCTATGTCAGACATTACTTAAAATCCATTACACTCAAAGTCAAAATTTAAATTTGGAGAATAATTCAAGTAATTGGAATGAGAATTTTCTTTCATTCAAATACAAATTAGAGCATAATATTTGAGAAGCCTTGGTGAGTTTCTTTCACTAAGGATGATCAATTACTTTGACTGGGTCTTAAGGATTTTGGAGAAAGAACACCATGCTCGGTTGTTCTTGTTCCATTTGCACACATCCAAAGAAATTTTTTTTTGAAGAGAATTAAAAAAAAAAAATCAAAAATCAATTCCTTAATGAAGTTATGTTTTCAAATCTACATTGATTGAGTCTAAATTAAAAAAAAAAATCAATCTACTATCACCCTTCAAAATTCCTCATCAATCTAAACATTCCTTCAAATTTACATAAAAAAAGCAATATTTATCTCAAGTGCTATTTAGGTAGGTGTAAGATTCCCTCTGGCATCCTATTCTTCATATCAAGCACAAACATATATCTTTGTCTCGAGCTATTTTGATGTGGGAGCAAGCCCGTGGCACTCACTCATTAGTTTTTCTGGTCGATGATTGCCCAAAGCAACCAATCACCCCGGGTCATTTGTTGGAGGATGTGAGTCCGTGCTTTCTTCCTAATTTGATCATTGAAACCAACAAGCCTTGTCGCTTAGTCTTCACCGCCAAGAACTACCTAGTGTTGGCTTTGTGTAAGAAGATGTGAGTCCTGCTTTCTTGAACTAATCATAATACTGTCGAGTTTCCTGAGGTTTAGTGTAAGAGTCCCAAGTGGCATCCTATTCCTTCATATCAAAACAAACATACATATCTTTGTCTCGAAGCTATTTTGATGTGGGAGCAAGCCCCGTGGCACTCACTCATTATGCTTAGTCGGGTTCGATTGTTGCCCAAAGCAACCAATCACCCCAGTGGTCATTTGTTGGAGGATGTGAGTCCCTGCTTTCTTCCTAATTTGACCATTGCAAACCGACGAGCTCCTTGTCGCTTGATAGTCTTCACCTGCTGAACTACCCGGTGTTGGTTTTGTATAAGAAGATGTGAGTCCCAGTGCTTTCTTTCTTGAACTAGCCATCATACTGACTAGGTCGAGTTTCCTGAGGTTTAGGTGTAAGAGTCCCAAGTGGCATCCTATTCCTTCATAACAAAAACAAATATACAAATATCTTTATCTCTATTTTGATGATGGAGCAAGCCCCTGGCACTCACTCAAGAATGCTTCTGGGGTTCGATTTGTTGCCCAAAAGCAATCGATCACCCCAAAGGGTCATTTGTTGGAGGATGTGAGTCCCCGTGCTTTCTTCTAAATTTGACCATTGCAAACCGACAGCCTTGTTAGTTTTGTAGTCTTCAGCTAGCAAGAAGTTACCTCATGATTGATCCGCTGGAGAAGATGTGAGTCCTGCTTTCTTTCTTGAACTAATCATCATGATCTAACCAGTCGAATATATTTGAGGTTTAGGTAAGTCCCCAGAGGCTCCTTTCCTCTTGACTACGCTTGAGTCGATACAAGTCCCCTAGTGGCATTCACTCAAGAATCGCCGCCTGATGGATGGCACTGCCGAGTCAAGAACTATCCCAGCTAGTTCCGCTTTAGAGAGTAAGCCTACACGCTTTCTAGACGATTGTTGCAAACCGATGGGCACCATAGGTTGATGCTTATGTCGACACTCACTCGGGTACACCACTCTTGGAAGATGTAAGTCCCCGCTTTCTCCATGAGTTGGCCACCGAATACCTATGTGATATATGACTAGCCATGTCATTTTCTAGTGGTGTTGGATTGAAGCCCTTCATGTGGGCATTCTATTTGGATCACGCCCTTTGAGACCCCATTTAGACACTACCTGTGTTACTTTGATTGGACATCCCCTTTCCGGTAGCCACCCCGGTTGGAGAATTTGTTCACGGATGCGAGATTCTCCCGGTTCAATAAACCAGGTGTCTAGTCGATATAAGCTCCTTCTCGCTTTGATCCCTCGAAACCAATGTGGTCCATGATAAAACAAATTAAACAAACAAACAAAATATTTGCTTGTGGATTAGAATTCAAGCCCCAAAGGGCCCCTTTCCCAAGCGTGCATCCTATCTTTAGGCAAGACCAAGAAACTCCTATAGGAATTGCTGACCACTGAGTGAGATAAATCCCTGCCAGTCACCCGTAGCCTTAGTCGGGTTCAACTTGTTGTGCCACCAACGAGTTACCCGTCGCTTTGAAAGATATAAGTCTATTACGATTCTTTCCAAAGACGATCGCGAAACCGACGGCACTCTAGTGCCCGATTTGTTGCAAAGCAACCGATCACCCCAAAGGATTCTTGTTTAGAAGATGTGAGTCCCGCTTTCTTCCAAACTTGACCATTGCAAACCGAAAGGCACCCCTTAGGTTGGTTATTTCTACTTAGACTATCCCTTTGGATTTGTAAATCTAAGATAGGATATTAGCTCCTTCTTAGTAGATTCATCGCAAACCAACAGGGTCCATCTAAAATTAAAGTACTCACTATTCTTGAGTCGATATGAGTCCACAAGATTCACTCAAATAGTCGCCTAGTCGGATTGACTGTTATCAATCAATCACCCCAACCTGATCTTACTTTGGAAGATGTAACTGCCACGCTTTCCCTAGTACAATCGCACATCGAAAAGGCAACCCCATGGATAGTCCTACCGTGGTTGGTAGACTACCCCGACTTGTAACCAGAGGTCAAGGCTAAGATAGCTCCTCCTCGCGGTCCATCGCAGCCAACAGGTCCACAATATAACACACAAAATTAAAGTAAATCAAATCAAATTAATCATCGACTACTTGAGTTGAGGTAAGACCTGGTGCTCACTCAAGGTCGCCTTGTAGGGTTCATGTGTTTCGTCCAATAGATCACCCCAATGACTTTTTCTTTGGAAGATGTGTCTACTACGCTTTCTTCCAAGATACATCATTGCTCACCAAAAGGCAACCCTTAGGATAGTCCTACCTTATGTAGACTACCCCTTTAGACTTATAAATCTAAAGACCAGGCCCTCGTCCTTCTTAGTGTAGTCCATCGAACCACGTGGGTCCATAATAAAATAAATTTAAAACCAACCTCCCAGTGGAGTCAAATTAAACATATCAAACAAACAAAATTTCTCTCAAATAGGCGCAAATCAAATTGGCCTCCTGGGACCTAGATCTAAATTAAACAAATTCAATTGAGTGTATATCACGATATGCCCTTAATCTAGAACCCTTCTCCACAGTGGAGCCATAACAAATTAAACCAACCTCCCTAGTGGAGTCTGATAAAAAAAAAAAAAAAAATCAAAGAAATCCAATTAAATTCTTATCCCTAGCAGATACACACCCAAATAAATCATATTCACAATCAAACTCAGATTCATATCCCCAATGAAACCTGCTTTCCTGTGAGGAAGGTTCATGTACTCAATCCCTGGATTCTTTTTTACTCTCTTATGCCCTTGCATAAAGAGAGTGTCATTGCACCAAGATCGTGATTCTATCTACCTTCTAGTATAGATCACTTCCGCTTGTTTGTTGCAATCTTCTAGATGTTGTTGATCATTTCAACGCCATACACGCGTGCCTTGTCGCACACACACCTATCTTTTGTTGACCTCACTTTGGAGTGAGCTCTTAACATCCTCTTAGACTTAGGAATCTTCTGACACTAAGATTTCTTAGTCATAAGACACATCTAGTGATTAGGTGAACACCTAACCTAAGCCTGAGACTTAGAAGTGTTAATCATAAGATTAGTTTTTGGCTTAAGGAAATTACCTATCCTATAGCCTAAACCTAATCTAGATGCACTTTCTCAAGATCAATCAATCAATCATTCCAAGTTCTAGCTAAAATCACAATCAAAACCATCAAGTAAATCATTCAAAATCAAATTAAAATTAAAATTAAATCATTGATCGATGCTAATAAATCATGAGATAATTTAACTCAAGTTATAATACCTAAAAATTCAAATTTGCTCAAAAGATTATTCATAATTTTAATAAATTATTTGAATCAAATGCAGTTTTAGTCAAATTTAAGCCTAAATTAAATCAAATCATGATTTGAATATTAATTCACTAATATATATAATAAATAATAACAAACAAACAAAAATTTAATATACGGATAATCCATTGAAATTTAAAATAAATTACAAAAAAGAGAGAGAGAAATTAAACCAATTCTAAATATCAAATAATTTTGGTCAAACTTAAATCAAAATAATTAATTTATTAAATTATGAATCTATGATATAATCAATAAATATTAATCATAATTAAAATTATCTTATGGATATAACTTATAAAATTTCATTCAATTATTTACTAAAATCATTAAAATTATGTAAAAAAAAAATTTAAAATCATAATAATAAATAAAAATCAACTTTCACCAAGTTAAAAAAAATGAATAAAAAAAATGCAAAATAAATTTTTTTTAAAAATACCTACTCCACGTGATCATGATAACACAAAATAAAGAAATGCAAAAATAAAAAATAAAAATAAAAATAAAAGGGAACATGAGAGTAGTTGGGGAGGAAGATAAAACAAAATATCATCTCTCTCTCTCTCTCTCTCTCGCGGTATCCTATTTTCCCTATCACTGACAACCCAAAAAAAAAAAGAGAAGGCTGGGCTCTCTCCATCAAGCCATTATGATCTCGGAGCGTCTTTTTTTTGGCAGAGTTCTCCCTTGAAGCAAAAGTCAAGCACCCTCTCCGCTCACACATCACGCATGGGATTTCTAGATCTCGTGCAGCTCCCATCCACTGGACAGAGCTTCCTCTTTGTGTGGTAACTCCTTTCCCAACTTTCTTTCTCATATCAATCTCTTGATGGCTTCTCTATGGATCCGATCACCGCTTCATGCGTAAAGGCTCCTACATCGACGACTTCCTTCAGCACGTCACGCTAAACTTCATCCTCGCAAGCGCGACATTTCTTCCGTCGCACTCTCCTGGTTCTTCTGGCTCGTCTCAACCCACCCCGCCCGAGCAGGCAATAATCTCCGAAGCTCTGCTCCGCCCTCCCAGACACTGCTCCAATGACTTAAAAGCCTGGTTCGACTCGCTTGCCTTCGAGGAACTCAACGCCTTTGTATACCTCAAAGCCGCCTCTTTCCGAGACGCCAGACTTCCCTCCCGGAGGACTCAAAGCATGTCATCGCTGATGTTTCTCCGGACAACACGTTCATCCCTTCCGCCATCACATACTCCATCTACTCAACTGGACGGATGAAATCAGGGGCGACACGCCTTTGAATTCCCAGAACGCCGTTTTCGACGACGGCACCGCCGAATCCGACTTCTTCAAGTTCAGATAACGCCGCTACGTGCAGTTTAGGCAAAGACCTTCTATCTTCGATGAGGTCCATCGAGCTGCGGTTCTTCGCTACCTTGCACTTGTCCCAAGCCACCGCTGGAGAAGATGTCGCCTGTGACCTTGCATACATCGCCAAATCGCTGATCTGCAGATAAATCATAGAATTAGTATCACGGCCATGAGCTTATAGATACTTGGCGAGGTATTCAACAAGCATCTCAACAGGGTTTCGCTTTCTAAACGAAAGTCACCTCTGCAATCCAAGACATCCCATGAGATAATTCTTAAACACTTGAAGCCTTAGGATCTCATATTTGATGTTGAATGCGTTAGAATCAACATTTGCAGCACTTAACCTTTTAATTCTTTCGACGAGTTTAGAGGTAAAAGCAAGACTATTCATTTCATGTGTTTGAAGTGAATAGTTTTGATTAAGTCGAATCGAATGATCAATTTCACCTATTGTTTACGATTAACTCGCGAGTCATTTGATTTTTGATCAAATGATCACGATTAATCTAAATATTTCATTTAGAATAAAAAAAAAGAATTAATCAATCTTTAGAATTTCAAACAAAAAAAAAGTAATAAAACAAAATAAAAAAAAGTGCAAATTAAATTTTCATAAAATCTAAGTAAAACTTAATATAAAAAAATGATTAAAATAACAAATAAATGAACCACAATCAATTAAATAAACATAAAGTTAAATCACATAACCATGATCAAAGAAAAGAATTAAATATTTAAAAGGATGATATTGAATTATCAAGATACAATTAAACTAAAACATCTAAAAAAAAATCAATTAATCAAATACTTAAATAAACTCAAATTTTAAACTCTAAATCGAATGAATTACATAAATTCAAATGTGCTAATCAAGATACTTAAGGACTTTAGTTAGATTCCTTGGGAATTAGGATGTAGAATTGGGTGAGTCCCATCTAGGATGGAATTCATCCTACTCTTCATTCTTGAGAACCTAAATATCATTTAAACCAAATAAAATTGAAATAAAATGAAAAGCAAATCATTAAATCATTTAGATTGAAATCACCCAAAGGTAAAATTTAAATTCAAACTTCAAATTGGAACTTAAGCTAAAGGAGCCTAGTAAAGTCTTGCTACACACTTAAGCACACACATTAGAATACTAAGTCACCACTTCTAGTGCTAAGTTAGAGGCGTTGTATGTATGATGTTGTGTTTTTTATTTTGTGATGTAATGTTTTAGGCGGATGTTAGGGTGTATATTTATTGGATGTTAGGCGTTATTAGCTAATCATATTTATTTTATGAGGGTTATGCTTAAAGGGGTAATAAAAATATATACATACTTTCTTTGTGCGTTGCTTAGCCCCTTAAGTGTAACCCATGTTTAGACGGTGGACTTGGTTACCCATGTGTGGGTCTAAGTCCAAATTATTCATATAACTTGCTTGGATTGTATGGTATGTTTAGCTAACATTTGTTTTCTGAGTGTAGTAGATTTACTTTTCCTATTTTTGATGTAATTTTGCATTAGGAATTAGGGTTAGTGCTATGGGGATTAGGATGAGCAAGTAGAAGGCTTAGTCCACAGGGTGCCACTGTGATGCCTTTGGAGTAAATCAAATCAAAAGAAATGAAGAAATGAAGAAATGAAGAAATGAAGAAAAGAATAGCATATATATTATTTTTTTGTAATCCGGGTTATATAAGGGTGAGCTACCATTTTTTCTTTCTTTTCTCTTTTTAGTGTCTGTGAACCACAGACCTTTTATTCTTTTACGGTAGTCTATAAAATTGTTTGATGTTGTGTTTAGATTGAGCATTAGAACAACATGCTTTTCATAGTTTCTTTATGATTGATGTTTGAATGTGTCTGGATCGGTAGGCTCTTAAGATAAAATTAATTTTTCTACCCCAAGTAACTCATAACTAAAATTTTAAAACAACTCATAACCTCACATAAAAGCCTAGGGATTAAATCAAGATAATAAAATTTTTAGTAACCCATGGATGGATGAATGTATAATATCATGCATGTCATATTCTTTCACTCTTGTTAAGAGGGAGCTTCCATCTTTCTTCAGAGAATCAAGGCTTAACCTATGAGAGCCTTTGGTGGAAGACACCCCTTTCTCTCTTGATTTGGCCCATAATCAAATTCTCATGCATTTAGGCATACAAAATCCCATAGCACTGTCAAAATAAAGTCCAAAAGAATCAAATAAATTTGATAAAATTTGCATTAGATTAAGTCATGGATTCATACCACTCATGCTCTAGTCTCTTAGGGAGTGAGTCTAAGGACTTAGTTTCCTTTCTAAATGAACAACTAGCCATCTTGCAAAGCATAAGACTTGCCTACATGGATTTAAAGCGTGGGAGAAGTTAGGCTTTGCCACTCCGGCGGTAATAAGTCAAAGTCGTGGTTTATTCTCTTGTGGAGGTAAACCATATACCCTTTTTCACCTTAGATTTAGGTTATGCCTTTGTTTTGTACCAAGGCTCCTTAGTTTAGGAATCTGAGGTAGTTGTTTCCTTTGGGCTACAAGCATAAATCCTCACCTCTTAGGCATTTCCACAATCTTATGTTATGGAATTATAAGCCCTAGCAATCTAATAAAATGTCAACTCAAATAATTAACTCTCTTCAATTTCAAAATATAAAGCCCAACTATAGGGTAGATTGGAATGCTCACTAGGCTTCCTAGTATCATGAGCATTTCCTACTTTCTCCCTTTGGATTCCAAAATAAGTCTTCTCCTTGATCTATCCCATTTGATTTTCTAAAATAGCAATCCTTTGATAGTCTTAACCTTGAAATCTTTGGAGACTCTAATTATCTACTTTAATCGAGTATTCTTAAGAAATTCTCATTTCTTAGGATGTAATTAACTATGGGGCTTGCCTCCATAGGGAACTTAACGCACTTAAAATAAACCCTACTTTGCTTTTCCATGTAAAGTGGGGAAAGATCTCATATATTGACCCATCATGCTTGGAGTCCTTATTGGGTGATTAGGTCCATTATAGGGTGGTGATTTCTATCTTTCGAGATATGCGTCATCTCTTAATGTCGCAGATCACTTCAATAAGTACCCCTAAGATCTGCGTGGTGTCCCACAAAATAAACACCACGGTGATTAGGTCCATTATAGTAGTGACTTCTCTCAGATAATTACTATTCTTTAATGTAGTACCCAATCAACAAATACATCCTTTGATCTATGTGGTGTCCCCTCACATATACACAACACATAAATGCAATCCTAAAATAAACACCACAAGTATCAGAAGTGGATAAGATGCAAGTCAAAGCTTTCTTTATTGATTTCTTTAAGGGTGGAGGTACATGACAGAAATCTAATAAATTAAGTGGGTAAGGGATTTAATGCCCTTGTCTGCTGATATAACGCTCCTACTAGCAAAAGAGGAGCTAGTGGAGGAGGTAGTATTAGCTACAACTGTGGATGGAATGTTGGACTCAGACGGTGGTTGTGCTACTGAACTATCCTGGGCAAGTAAGGTGGACTGCTATTGCTGCTATACCACCTTCTTCAAGTTATCTTTGGAAACTTACAAATCTTCCTTGATGTTTGATGTTTAAGCTACCTCAGGAACCTATAGAGAGAGTTTCTTAATTTTAGAAACTACTTTTTTAGAGGTTCGGGTTAAAGCAATATCCTAACCTTCTTTTATCTTAAGAGGATCATAGGTTTCTCCAAGAATTACCCTAATAGAACTGAAAGGTTGTTCTAATAAGTATTCCTTAGGGATAACTATAGCACCTGACTTCTAACTATGCTCAAGCCAGTCCTTAAAAGTAATACAATCCTCTAAGATATGATTAACCATGCGGTGGTAGGGGCAATAGTTAGGATCATTGCTCTTTCCCACTTCCTCTGGCCTCTTGGACTCTGGTAACTGAAAGTTAGGTTTCTTTAAGAGATTCTTAAAGATCTTCCTAACTACTTCCCTCTTGAATGAATATGGCTTATTCAATCTATCAGTAAGAGTAGGTGGGTAATAACTACCTAGCAGGGGATAGGAGTACCATTGTTGGGTAGGCTGCTGATGTAGTGGGAATGGCTGTTGTGGCTGCTAATATGATGGTCGAGGTGGAGGCAGAGGAGGTGAAAAAAGGGTCTACTGAGCTCGGGGTCTCTCTTACTATACTCTAGCTGGTTTCTTCCCTCATCCACTAACACAACAATCCCTAACTTCTTCTCGAACACCTTTTGCGGCTTGGGCCTAGATGATTGGTTGGGAAAGGGTAACTATTTAGCTTCCTCTTGTAGGCTAGTGCCTTGTTGATTAGTTTATCAAATGTTTGGATGGTAAATCCCTTAAGGTTGATGGTGATCGAGCCATGAATATTCTTAAGGAGAATCTCAATGGCATGTTGTTGAGCATACGTTTCATGCTCAGTTACCACGAGAATATAATCAACAAGGGACTCATTGGGAACTTGTGTCGCTACTAAGTCACCCTTCACTCTTGATGAGCTCCACCAAACCTCTTGATGAAGAGGTGCTCCAACTCAGCAAAAGTCTCTACCGAACTATTGGGCATTTCGGCTACCAATCAAATGTGACCCCTGCTAGGCGGCTGATAAAAAGTCTGAACAAAAGTGTGTCACTGCCATCTACATTGCAACAACCAGCTCTGAAGTGTGCAATATACTAATGTGAGTTCCACTACAATCGAAGATCTTGAAGGAAGGAGGCACAAAACCCTTGCAGTATTGAACTACATCAAATTCCTCTGGGTATGGTCTACCCTTTGGAATAGATGAGCTCTCTTGGGCTTGTGCCATCGCTTCCCTCACCCACTGCTCTACCATATTTTAATGTCCTTCTCATGCATGGAGGTGTCATCTATAACCTTCCTAAGCAAGCTACTAGCATCATACTATGCAGAAGTGCACATAGGACGCTCTAAGGTATGTACCAACTCTGGAGGGTCAGCTATCATAAGAGAAGGCTGTGAAATTAGGGTTGAGTTCTGCAATACTGAAACCACTGCCATCAACTCCTCAATTTTCTTTCCCATCTTATAAATGTGATGATCTATCTGAGCTGGTGGAGGAGGTGTTGAGTTGAGTGAGAAGTGTCACCTTCCTCGAGCATGACACCTTCCTACTATGTTGATCCGGTTGTAAGGATCCCCGTGTGTCAACCATCTAGACTTTGGCTGTGTCATCCAACATGTCATCTTTGTCAAGATCAAAATGGACTCTATCCTTCTCCTGATCTGATTGGTTGCTCCTAAAAATTTGCTTCTTCTCAGCAAAGTAGTATGCTAATATGTCATCTAGTGACTGATCTACTATGCTCGGTTGGACTGGTATGAATACTTGCTAGCCATGGGGCTGCTCTGATGGTCATGAACTATGTATGTCCACTCCCCTCTCTATCTTTGTCTGTTGTGGAGGTGATGTGATGATGACACTCTTGGGTTGCCACTACTTTTTGACCACAGCTGAGGTATAGGATCGAGGAAGGGAGCTCGATCTCACTTCAACAGGTGAAATAGATGGAGCGGGATCCTTGGGCCATAGCTAGATCATCAATGAGGATGGATTCTCCCTGGATGGGGGCTTCTAAATCTTGGTGGGGGTGGTAGATGTTGTAAGTTGAACGGGTGATGGTGGATGGCAAGGGGAACGTTGATGGCAACACCAACTGCCTCTCAATTGGAGATCTCCTCTTGCAACTTGCCCGGAAGAATAATGTTATGATGATGATGAGGCGGTGATAATCCATTAAGGTGAGGTATACCTCCATCATTCTCTCTTGCCCTCCCGCGTGAGCCTCCATGGCTCTCTCTCTCTCTCTCTCTCTCTCTCTCTCTCTATGGATCGACCCTAATGCTAAGGATCATAAATCTCAAATCAAATAAGTGTGACTCAGCATCCATAAGCTCTGCCAGCATAGAATAGTCCTAAGTCGCATAGGGCCTCTGCTCCCCTAGCCGGTGTCTCATAGTATCTTTGGTGGTGGAGGAGATCTGATCCTCCGTAGTCTTCCTCTCCATCCGAGGCCAAGGGGTGGAACTACGCCACAAAAGTGGGAGGTCTCATGGGAGAACCCTCCCACTACATGAGAAGCGGATCAAGCTCTCGGTCTTTATGATCTTGCTTAATCTTTTAATTTTTGTTGCAGAATTGGGTAAAGGTGAGCAAAGCAAAGTGGGAGCAAGAACCTACCTCAAAGGTGGGGGAGACTATCTTAGAGGCTAAGATAGCTTCCCCTTTCAGGTAACCAAAGAGGAGGTAGCAGCTCTCACTGGAGCTATGGCAGGGGCAACTGAACGGGTAGATGCTAAAACAACTGGAACTGACACTAACACTAACACTGAATGGGGTGTGGGAACCACTGCGGCTTTCCTCTTCAATGAGGGAAACTTAGAATCAGATAGGGTATCCAAGCAGATGAGTGTCGTCTGTCCTGCCACCTCCTCCTTGCTGACAGTTGTGATGGATGTCCCCTCATAAGTAATCCCTCAAAGCCATGACCAAAGTAGATCGTGTACGACATCGTGTGGTGAGCCATCCAAGGCCAAATGTACAGGAGAGAAAGAAAACCAATTTGCTAGAGCCATGATCCGCACTAATGGAGAAAGGCGGTATTGAAATCATTACATTTGTTGAAACATAATTGAGTCAGACTCTTTCCTTGATGTTTGCCTTCAATCATTGACTTCTATATTTAGTTTGGAATTTGAACCCACACTTAACAAATTTAAGTATGCTAAGTGGGGTTCATTGAATTTTGGAGAGATTTTTGATATTTGGAGAAGAGACTTTGCCATATGATTTTGATTTAGGACCCATACTCAACTAATTTAAGTAGGTTGGGTGGGGTTCAAATATTTGGAGAGACCTTTGAAGATATTTGTATTGTGTGTCTTATTTGAAAATTTTGATTTGGAAAACCTTTACTTAGCAAATTTAGGTATGCTAAGAAGAGGTTTTGATTATATGTTTTGAAAATTTTATGAAAACATATTTGCTTGTGATGGTTGCTTGTTATGTGTGTGATATTTATTGATTTGATTTGAAAGTGGGGCTTCTTACTTAACAAATTTTGTATGTTAACTAAAGATCGAATGTGTTTGAAAATGAGACTCTCACTTAATAAATTTGGTATGTTTGGTGGGAGCCAAATGTGAGTGATATATGTTTGTTGTTTTGGTTTGGAAATGTGACCCTTATTTAGCAAATTTGGTATGCCAAACAGATGCCAAGTGTGTTTGATATGTGTTTAAAAAATGAGACTCACACTTAAAAAATTTGGTATGTTATGTGGAAGCCAAATGTGATTTGATTTGTGTGTGTTCGCTTTTGAAAATGAGACTCCCACTTAACAAATTTGGTATGTTAAGTGGAAGCTAAATGTGATTGATTTGTTTTTGAAAAATGAGACTCACACTTAACAAATTTGGTATGTTAAGTGGAATCCAAATGTGATTTGATTTGTGTTTGTTTGCTTTTGAAAATGAGACTCCCACTTAATAAATTTGGTATGTTAAGTGGAAGCCAAATGTGATTGATTTATTTTTGAAAAATGAGACTCACACTTAACAAATTTGGTATGTTAAGTGGAAGCCAAATGTGATTTGATTTTTGTTTGTTTGCTTTTGAAAATGAGACTCCCACTTACCAAATTTGGTATGTAAGTGGAAGACAAATGTGATTGATTTATTTTTTTGAAAAATGAGACTCACACTTAACAAATTTGGTATGTTAAGTGGAAGCCAAATGTGATTCGATTTGTGTTTGTTTGCTTTTAAATGAGACTCCCCAAATTTGGTATGTTAAGTGGAAGCCAAATGTGATTGATTTGTTTTGAAAATGAGACTCACACTTAACAAATTTGGTATGTTAAGTGGAAGCCAAATGTGATATTTGTGTTTGTTCACTTTGAAAATGAGACTCCCACTTAACAAATTTGGTATGTTAACTGGAAGTCAAATGTGATTGATTTATTTTTGAGACTCTTACTTAACAAATTTGGTACATTAAGTAGGAGTTAAGTGTGTTATGATTTGAAAATGAGATTCTCACTTAATAAATTTGGTATGTTAAGTAGAAGTTAAGTGTAATTGATTTGAAAAATGAGATTCTCACTTAACAAATTTGGTATGTTAAGTAGGAGTTAAGTGTAACTGATTGGTATTTTGAAAATGAGATCTCACTTAACAAATTTGGTATGTTAAGTGGAAGTCAAATGTGTTATGATTTTTGAAAATGAGATTCTTACTTAACAAATTTGGTATATTAAGTAGGAGTTAAGTGTGATATGATTTGAAAAGGAGATTCTCACTTAAAAAATTTGTTATGTTAAGTAGGAATCAAGTGTGATTATGATTTGCATTTTGAAAATGAGACTCTCACTTAACAACTTCGGTATGTTAAGTGGGAGTCAAATGTGTTATGATTTTTTGAAAATGGGACTCTTACTTAACAAATTTGATATGTTAAGTAGGGTTCAAGTGTATTTATGATTTTTTTTTTTGAAAGAGAGAAAATCTATTTAACATATTTGGGTATGTTAAATAGAGTTCAATTTATTTTTGTGACTTTTGGAAATGGGACTCTCATTTGACAAATTTGGGTATATCAAATGGAGTCCAAAATATGTCTTGATTTCATATGTGTGATTTATTGCTTTTGAAAAGAGGAAAACTTCAATTCTAGCATATGTGAAATATGTTAAGTGGAGTTTCAATTTTATGCTATGATTTTATTTGAAAAATATAATCTTCATTCAACAAATTTGAGTATGTTGAATGGAGGTAGTCATTTTCCAAAGTGTTCTTTTAAAAAATGATTTTGATTTTGATTTTGAAAAGAACCTCCATGTAATAATCATGGGGATTGTTAGATGAGGTTTGGTTATATGAGTTTTGTGCTTTTTGAAACTTTCTTATGAATTTTATGCAAAATCTTTTGTCATATCAATTTTGAAAAAGTGTTTTTGGAAAGTGACATTTTGCAAAAGAGTTTATTTACTTAAATATAAGATGTACCTTGCCTCACCAAGCTAGTGGCGAGGAGGTTCTAAGTTTCTATCATCTCCTTTCATTAGTTCATTTTATCTTTCACCTATTTGGAGACCCAATAGGTTTCAAGATCTGAGTGAGGTCCTAAAATCTAGAGGATGTTGGATAACTTTGCTTAAGAATAAAATAAGCTAGTAAGGAAAGATAGTCTTAGACTTATATGAAATACAAGTGGGTTATCGATGCTTGGAGATAATAATTGTCTACTAGAGATTGAGAGAGGAACCATCCCCAGCAGTGTCACCAGAAAAATCTATAGTGTTTATTTTTTATTATGTGTATGGGGGACACCAAGCAAATCTGAGGGTGTATTTATTGAGGTGATCGGGTACGACATTAAGGAATGCTACACTATCTCAAAAAATAGAAATTACCATCCTACAATGGACCTGATCACCTAATAAGGACTCCTAAGGCATGATGGGTCTTCAAATATACTAGAGATTTTTTGCCCTACTTTACATGGATGGATAGAGCATGGTTTATTTAAATCAGGTTCTAAACTTTCCCATGGGGGCAAGCCCCTATGATTAATTACATCCTAAGGAAGGTGAGTTCTTTAGGAATACTCTCGATTAAAGTAGGCAATTATTATCTCCAAAGATTTTGAAGATAGGACTATCAATAAATTGGCTATGTTTATAAAATCAATAGAGATAGATCAAAAAGGAGAGATGTATTATCAAAGCCAAAAAGAGATGAATAGAGAATGCTCATGATACTAGAAAACTTAGTAAGCATTCCAATCTATCCTATGGTTGGCCTTTATATGTTTAAAGTTGAGGAGAATTATATGTTTGAATTGAAATTTTATTAGAAAGCTAGAACTTATAATCTCACAATTGTGGAAATGCCCAAGAGGTGAAGATTTATGCTTGTAGCCTGAGCAAAAATAGCAACCTCAGATCCTAAATCTAGAGAACTTTAGTGAGGGGCAAAGCACTTCCTAAATCTAAGTGAATATGGGTATATTGTTTATCTCCACAAGAGAGGGTAAACCACCCGATTACTGGACTTATAACTGCCTAGAGTGGTAGCCAATGAACTCCTCCTATACTTTAAAACTATGTGGTCAAGTCATATGTTTTGCAAGATAGTTAGGTTGTTATTATTAGAAAGAAAACTAAGATCCTTAAACCCACTCCCTAAGAGACTAGAATATGAGTGGTATGAACAATGACTTAGTTTAATACAAATCTTTTTAATTTTTATTTGATTTTAGATTTTTCATTTTGACAAAGGCCATAGGATTTTTGTATGCCTAAATGCATGTTGAAATAAGTTATGGGTCAAATCAAGAGAGAAGAGGGTGAAGCTCCATCAGTATGAGTTATTATCACAGGTCAAGCGGTTCCCATATGTGCAAGAACGGAGGCTCTCATTTTACAAGACTGATTCAAGATGATGTGCATGATATTAAGCATACAACATCATGCTAAGGGGTGCTAAAATCTTTTAATTATCTTGATTTAATACTTAGGCTTTATGTGAAGTTATGAGTTATTTATAAAATTTAGTTATGAGTTGTAGTTGGGGTAGAAAATTTATTTTTTCCTAAGATCCTAATTGGATCCAGGCCACACATTAAATCACCACATATAAAGAAACTAGGAAAAGACATACCATTTATATTGCATAATTATAAACAAAACATCAAACAATTTAAAAACCCAATGTGAAAGAATAACAGGCCGGTGCAGTTGGGTACTGTCGTATAACTCGAAAAGAGAAATGGGTAGCCGAGCTCTACCCTTATACAACCCATATTATAAAAGAACAATTGCAATTATAAATAAATAAATGATATGAGGGGGTATCTTCTTATTTTCTTTCTTCATATCTCCTCCATTTCTTCATTTGGGTTTGTTTGCTCCAAAGGCATCGCGGATGCCTCCTAGGACAAAGCCTTCTAGCCTCCACTCATCCTAATCCCCCCATAACACTAATCCTAATTCCTAATACATAATTATATTAAAAATAAGAAAAGTAAATCTAACTACACCTGTAAAAATAAGTGTTAGCTAAATACACCATACAACTCAAGCAGTTATATGTATGATTTAGACTTAGCACCTTGCACATGGGTAACCTAGTCCACTTGTCCTAATTTAGATTATGCTTAGTAATTAAATAACCCTAGAGCATTTATATTTTTTAAACACCCCTTAAGCACAATGCATAAAGCATAATTAGGCTAATCACGATCTAACATCCAGTCTATGAAGCATACACCCTAACATTCAGTCTACAATAATACATCATAAAACCAAACATACGTCAAACCATGCACCACCCTAACATAAGGCTAAAAGTCATGACTTAAGTGTATTAAAGGCTTAATGTATGCCTTAACTAGGCTTTGTTATCATTTTCTAAGTAAGAAAGGCTTTAATTATAAAGGATGATTTCACTTTAAGTGGCTTAATTAATTTGTAAGTTTTACTAAATATTTTTTTTATTTCACTTGGTTTACACTTAACAACTAAGTGTTATAAAGAGAAGAAAAGAGAGGATAACTCTCATTTATCTCTACCTTAAGCCACATATAAAGCATATTAATTAATTAATTCTCTTTAAAGAATGGCTTGTTACATATTTTTAATTAATCCTAAGTTTAGGTTCAATTTAAATAATCTCATTCAATAAGAAAGGTATCTTAAGATTAATTAGAGTTAATTACTATCACACAATACATGTTTGTTCATTTCATTCCATCATAGGTAGCATGCATATGATTAAGTCATAAACATATCTATGCATATAATATGTTTTTTGCATACTTAAATGTAGGATGCATGAATGATTTTTATAGAGAAAGAGGATTCTCATTCATTAGCTAAATACACATTCAAATGTATGAAAGTTCTAAGCAAATACTTCACCATTGTTTGACCAAGAAAAAGAGGTAGGAACCTTCTTGGGGCTACTTAAAGCCGTGCATCTTTGGGTGTCCAGACTAGATATACCCTATTCTTAAATATATATGGATGTATAAACAACTATAAGAATGGAAATCATGCAAAATTTGTAATTTTGTTTTGAATTATGCATATGGAATAAGGTGAGGTTTTCATTCATCAAATGCACATAAGTGTTATAAAAGTTATAAGCAAGTACTTCACCATTATTTGATCAGGAGAATGAGGTAGGAACCTCTTTGGGGCTACTTAAAGTTGTGCATCCCCGGGTGTCCAGACTAGATATACCCGCTATTCATAAATACTCATGAGTGTACAAAAAACTATAAAAATGTAAACCATGCAAGAATTGTATTTTGATTTATTTATACATGTGAGCTAAAATTCTATCTAAATTCTAACATGGATATACATAAGAGGAAACCCAAGCAAGTGTTGTGTCCTTTTCAAATGAACTATACACTTGTTAATATTCATATCCTTATATAAATTCATGAAGATTAAAGAAAAGAGAACTTCATATCACATGTTCTAAGTTGTAAGAACATACAAGCTTATAAATACTTACAATTATCATTACACCATGTGTTATAGTTGATTCATATACTTTTAAAAATAATTTTTTATTTAATAGTGATAACAGCCATATATATTTTTAATGTAAGCCAACACATGCAAATTTGACATAAAGGAAATCATTTATTTTAGCTGATTTTTGAAAGAAATGGATGTATGACTACAAGTGGCATATAATATTTTAATATGATTAGAAAGAAATAAAGAAACACAAGCATGTAATTTCATTCAATCCAACTAATTTCTAAGGATAACCACATTAAATAAGTTTATTTAAAATAAATCAAAGTTTCTTAAAGTCACTTTTGAGTTTATGTTTAATTTGATTTAAGAAATATGAGAAAGATTTGCTAATCCTGATCTCATTCCCCATATATGAATTAATTTGATTTAATGAAAAGCAATTAGGTTGATTTTATGAATTGGTTAAGTTAAGCATAGATTAAATCAATTAATTAATCCCTTACCTATATTACCTTAAGGTAATTAATTAAACAATTATGAGTTAATATGATATGCAAATAAATTGAAAAGTAAATAGCAATGCTCTTATGAAATGAAAGAGGCCTAATATAATTAGCTCACAATCATTAATTAATTGAGCTTAAAGAACTTACTTAATTACTTTTATGAATTTCTCATAAATGTGAGCTAACCATAATTTCATTAGCTCTCTTTAGGTTATTGAACAACCAAAGAACTACCCAAGTATTAATTATGGAAATATGATTTAATTAATTTTTTTAATTTAATTGATCAAAGAATTAATCCTTTAATTCATTCTTTTCTCTCTTAATTATCAAATTTGATTATCTTTCAAAAATGAGATGGACTTAAGGGAAAATAGGTTGAAAAAGAGGTCCTAACCTAATTCCATAAGCTATCCATTTAATCAAGCTGAATTCATATAATTTGAGTTTTAATTTAGCCAATTAAGTCATTGATTAATTAATTAATCATTAATTAGCATTTTTGGTTGAATAGAGAGGGAAAATTAGGAAAATGGATTAGGGGAGAAACCCCAATCTAATTTTCTAAGCCTCTTTACTGTTCAACATTAATTAAGGAGCCCAAATAATTAATTAATTACTATTCATATACTTAATTCTCACTTAATTAAGTTAAGAAGGTAATTATGGCTTAATCAATCAATTTCCCTAATTAAGCAACCAATAAATTCCAACAAAAATAGGGGAGGCAAAGGTCATCCCCCTAAATATCCTCAAAAAGTTTGAAATCAATTGGATGATTAATTAAGAGTAATTAAGCTAAAATTATTGCTCAAAACTAATTAAGAATAATTTTAATGAATTCATCTCTAAAATACCTTTAAAATGAGTCATTATTTGCATATTTTTTGGATTTTTCTATAATTAGTTATAAATTTTGGAAATTTTAGTATTAAAAATAGATTAATTAACCCTAGTTAAAGCCCTAATCTCATTGGCGCCACGTGACGTGCTGATGTAACACACTTTTCATGTGGCACAACGGGATTGGCTATTTAAGTTATCACATCGTGCGGCTGAGTCAGCCTGTGGGGGATGCGCTTTCTCGTGAGTAGGATTAATCCAGTTGATCTAGTGTGATTTGATCAGGACCGTCCATTTTGATCATGCGGAACAAATAGTCCATTATCTATCTCCTCCCGAGCGGTAAGAGACGGAGACCGTCCGTCATTCATCGCTTGATCCGAGCTCACCCGAGCTCGAATGGAGATCAAATCGATCCCACACCATCAGGGAAGCAAAATGAAGAGATCTAACAGTGGAAATCTCATGGCATGTAACTTTTCTTCAAAAAGCTCCAAACCATTTTAAGCTAAGGGTCGGTTTCAATGACATACCTCACCGGAGCTTAGGACCGATAGTTTTGATGATTGAGGAAGCTTCATTTAGTAAAAATGAAGCCCTGTTGAGCAACGTGAGCTTTGATTTGAGGCGAATTGCTCAGAAGGCCAAGACACGGGATGGAAGTGGTCAGCTTCGATCGAACTCCACCCTCTGATCATCGAAAAGCTTGGGAGATGATTCATTTTCGCTCGTCTGGCTCCAAGGATGGTGTGTGCAAAGTTAATTGCACTTTGATGGAGGTTTGAGCAAATGACAATAGGATTGAGGCTCCCCTATTTCAATTTTTTGTAAAATCGATAGAGGAAGAGTTGGGGAGCTCGAGAAACCTTGGAAATTGCTCTAGGATGTTCCTCTCTGGCTGCTAGGGTTGAATCGAGTGTGAGTGTGTCGATTTGAGTGAGAATGAGGTGGGTATACCCTCTCATTCCTTAGATTGAACGGCTAGCCTTGTTTGTTCATTTTTGATCAAATGGTTGTCATGGGGAGCTCGATTTTGGCCAGGGAATCACCTTAGCTAGCTTCACTTGAGTGGAGAAGGGTGTGGGAGTGGCTGCCATGGGAGTAGTGGGTGTCCTATGGCTTTCTATATGTTCCAACAAAAATAGGGAGGTGATTTCACCTCCCCATGAGTCATGGCAGACCCAACCACCCTTGGGTCAGGTTAGCCAGTGTCCTTGGTGCCTAAGTGAACCAATGGATGGGTGTCAAGTGGCCAAGGAAGAGAAATGACCATTTCCCCAACTATTTTGCCTTATGTGATGCCCTTAACCCAAGGGTATCCTAGTCATTTGGTAATGGATTTGATTTGAGTAGATTTGAGATGAGTAAAAAATGGGTTAGCCCAAATTTCAAGTGATTTGGAGTTCATTTAGTTTGATTTGACTTAATTTGACCTACTTATGTCAAATTGGGTTAGGTTGGGTCAAGTTGACCAATTATTCAAATTGGGTCAAACCAAGGGTTGGGTCAAGTTCACATGACCAATTGGAGTGTATTGGTGTCATTGATTTAGTTCAATTTGCTTTGGATTTGATTTTGGCTCTTTTGGATTCATATAGGTTAAATGGGTCAAGTTGACCAATTTGATCAAATTGGCCAAATTAGCTTGGGTTGGGTGTTGGTTCAAGTTCAATTAGTTAATTGAAAATGATTGTAGGCTTTGGTTTGAATCAATTTGGATTTAATTTGGATTTTAACCAATTTGATCCTTTAGGTCAATTTGGGCTAAGTTAGTTAGGATTGACCAATTGGTCAAATCGGCTCAATTAGCTTTGGTCAAGTTCAATGATCAATTTGGAATGAATTTGAGCCATTGGTTTAATCAATTTAATTTAGGTTGCAATTTGGCTAGAGTTCATATGGGTTAAAGGGTTGACTTGGTCAATGGGCTAGCTTAACTTGGTTTGACCCAATTCATGATAATTGATTAACCTATGATGAACAATAATCATGACATGAAGTTTGGATGGCTTAAATTACTTTGATTTGAATTGAATTGGATTTTGGTTCATCTAGGTCAAATTGACCACTTTGGATCAAGTGAGCCAATTGGATTTAGTTGGCTTGATTTTGAGTTGAGTTTGATTTAGTTGAGTTTATATATGGATTTGAGATTAACATATAAATTCAATTTCAATTGATTTCAGTTCAAATGAGTTTTGGTTCATTTGAATATTTCAAGTCAAATGGGCTAGGTTGGGTTTGACTTGAGTTGATTTTGATTTGGCTTGATGATTATGGATTTCATTTATATTTGGATAGATGATTGAAGGAATGATTGATTCAAGAGAAAATTTATTGGCTTTGACATGGTTTGGATAGGATATTGTTATGTTTAAGAAATTAGCTTAAAAGTTATAAATTAGATTTTAGTTTGATTTTGGCTATTTGAATTTATATTTCATTTATATTTGGGAATATAAATGAAGATATATATAATTCATGAAGAGATCAATCAAATTTAGGTTGAATTGAGTGGAGATTTGGCTAGGTTTATGGAATTCAACCATAAAGCTTTGACACGAATTTTGATTTTGGATTTGATTATGGGTTCTAATAATTTGGTTTGGAATTTGGATTTGGATTTAGATTTGGTAAATGATTGAGGGATTGAATTGATCTTAGAAAGTCAATTGAATTTGGATTGATTTGAATTTGGTTAAGGCTAAGTCCATAAGATGAAATCAAAGGGCTTATGAAGGGTTTTGATTTTGGATTTGGTTATGGCTTTCTATCATTTGGTTTGGAATTTGGATTTAGATTTGGTATTTGAGTTGAATTTGAGGTTTGGTTTGAGGAGGAAAGTATGGATTGGGTTTAGGCCATAGGGTAGGCAACTCTTCCTAAGTCCCTAGGGCACAACCTATTCTAGTAGCTAACTCTTCTAAGTCTCAGCTTGGGTAAAGTGTTCACTTAATCACTGAAGTGTCTTAAGACTAGAAGCTCTTAGTATCTATAAGAGTCTAGATCTATGATAAGGAAGTTGAGATCTCACTCCAAAAGTGAGGTCACATAACTTGACCAAATCTCTTGTCCATAAACATATATCGAAGCGTATATTATCGATGTCAGTGTGACTCATATCTAATATTTTAAGAGTAAATTTATGATATATAGTAACTCTTTCGTAACCTTATAAACAAATAATGCATAGAAGCATACCTAGCTCTATAACAACTCATCGACTCATCTCTATAAATTTTGACATGAGTGGTGTCATCTCTCTCTATGTATCCTTCGTGCCACCTACACCCAACACTCAGTCCATCTAACTTTGCGGGAAAAGGTATTTTTAATGTAGACTGACCAAGATGTATATGCTCTTAGGACCAAACCTATAATAAGTACAAACACCCTGCCATGTTGGTCCACTTTGACTTTGTGGACTCATGCTCTCTATATAGATGTGCTAATACAGCTCATCCCAATGAGTATCTGCTAAATGAGTCGATATCCTCTAAAATAGTCGCAAATGCACCTCAAATGTATCCAATAGAAGAAAACACTCAATAGTAAATAAAATGTAGGCTCTGATGTGCATGACAAACTTAGCTTCTAGTAGATCTATGTAGGAGTCTCTACAAAATGTCCAACATAGCTACCGTAATGGTAAGCATGTCTGTGTCTGAGCCTGCCCCATAAGAAATGTCGAGAAAATATGTGGTTGTATTGGATCATGATATATGACATCATGCTCTGGATGCCTGCCTATGAACTCATCGCAATACTCTGGTCATGAGGCCCATCTCCTACCCTCCTATATCACTGTAGGTGCGATAATGGGAGGTTTGCCAATCTGAACACCTATAATCATGGCCACATCCTGAAGAGTGACTATCATCTCACCAACTGTCAAATGGAATGTATTCATCTACGGTGACCAGTGCTCAACCAAAGTAGTAAACAGATGGTGGTCTAGCCTGATATACTAGAGCTATGACACGCAATCTAACCTAGCATCACATAATCTAGCCATGAACCTGGGGCAGTTCACTGGCCACTCTCTGAATATCAAAAGGTGAGATGCTGTCTCAAGAACTATAGCCTACAAGAAATGAAATGGACAGTCATTAGAATTTTTCATGTGTAGTGAATAAGATAAAAAAAGTAACTCATACCCATCTAGATGTGTAGCTCTATGTCTACCACATAAGGAGGCGATGTTGGTGTGCACCTTAGCTGGTGTTGGCTTGTAGTCTAATGGATCCTCCTTTGGTCGGCGCCTATGTCGACGTCTACATGCTCTTACTTCTTCAGTAGGCATTCTACCTATGTGGAGCATTTATTTGGACAATACTAATAACATTAAATTAAGCATCTCAAATGAAATAAATAATTTTCATATTGATAAAGTAGTTGGTATACAAATTAAAATAAAAAGAGTTGCACAAGATAATATTCGTGAATATTCTGTATCTACCAAAATAGAGAAGCACAATTTAAATTCTAGTAAAATGAAACTATATAACAATTGATATAGAAATACAAAAGAAGAAAAAACTACAGCTGAGAACATAAAAATAGTAGCTTACTACAACATAACTACATCTACCACAACAAAGAAGCACAACTGACATACACAGACAAATAAGCATAGTTGAGATACGCAACGATGATCTGCGACATACAAATGAATAGTTTGAACTAATACAATGGTATGCCACAAGTGCCCAAGCATGTTTGCCACGTCCAACATACTAATTCCTATGCAAGCGATTCTGAGGACAAGTTGTTCTATTATGTCCAATATTTTTGCACAACCTATAGATTCTACTGCCCCATTATACGTTCTCACCCATTGTATTCTTATATCTTCTTATTCGGGGTCTTCCAACTCTCCTTTTGGTATTTGGAGGTGCTAGATTGACCATTTGATGATCATTCAGATAAGCTGATCATTCACTTCGATCGAGTATAACATGGAATTCTCCTTTGTATGTACTGTGGTACAGCTACAATGTGTAGTAGCAGGGGACATACTAGGCATGACTTAAATGTTGTTGTCCTAATACAACTATGACATATGAACATGGTATATGGTAAAATTGTGGCTGTCTACATGAAATGCGACTATTTTATTCATGCATTGTCATGAATGACTTGGATGACATGTCGAACATCCGGTATTCAATCATATTGATCTTTGTTGGTGTAGGACATCTTCTTGCTTCACATTCATTTTATTGCAGAATTATTTTGACACGTGGTGAAAAAATTGACTCATTCTGCCTAATGAGATCTGTTGTTGTCTTATGATGTTTCTAAAAAGTGATACAATGTTGTAATATATGGATGTTATTAGTGCTTGTATTGATAAATCACGAGTCCGCTTTAGTATACTGTTGAAACACTTTGACACATTAGTAGTCATGTGGCCATAGTGATAGCCACCATCATGAGACAGTGCCCACGTAGCAACATCTCTAGCAAGCAACCAATCAGTGGCCTCTGGTTTGATATTTCTGATGTCAGTCATGTAACGTGTGAACGTATGAATGTCATCACGTATTACATGCAACATACATCTTGACATAAACTCAACATCCAATACCCATAGTTCAACAAGCCTTCTTGAAATTATCTCTGAGATGGCATAAGCAGTGTCGATGCGCAACACATGAAAAAATTTCCCTACAACCACGTACTAAGCTAGCATGTCAATTAGATATAATGCACAAGTCATTTCTTGTGGATATTAGTGGAATCAAGTCCTCCATTTTTTGAATAAATCAAGCCCAAGACTCATTGCATTCAGATTCAACTACTGCAAATGCTAGTGGATATAGGCCATTATTTGCATCAACCTCAATAGCAGTGAGAAGAGTTCCACTATACTTATCTAACATAAATGTGTCATCAAGACTTACGATAGGTCTGCAGTACTGCCAACCTACTATGAATGGCCCAAATGACTAGAATATGCATTAAAAATGATTTACCTCAATTGAGTGAATGTAGTAAACTATGTCGGGCATAACCGAACATATAGTAGCCATGAAGTGATATAGTGAACGATGCGGCACTTCCGACCTACCAAAATTAGCCTTTATCGCCTTTTGATGTGTACCCCAAGCTTTCATATAAGATACTCTAATGTTAAACTTAGATTTCATATGACCAATAAATTCCAAGGCTTGAAATGTAGCTGATATATAATCACACGTTGTATGAAATAGCTAATAAACTGTGAATTACACTGCTTATGTCCACTACTTAGTATTGAATGAGTACAAGTGTGTAAGGAAGCTATACTGGTTATCCTCCAAGCACCGCCTAATCACTTGCTTGAGCAGGCATGTAGATGCCGCATGTAAGGTCTACTAGGTGTATGCATAGCATAGTGAACTTCACCTTGTTGAAGGCACATGTAATGTACTGAATATTATTTGTGATGGACTAATTCTGAATAGTGAATTTAAGCTGCTTTTTATCATGGAAATACATCCTCTCAATTAACTCACTTGGAATATAATTCTCTTCCATAAATACAGATTCATTTGAGTGCCCATTGAAGTTCATCTGTTCATCCCATTCTTGTACTGTTTGGCAAGCCTGAATATAATCATTATTACTAAACATGTGTTCTTTAGCCATATTTGTTCTGCAAGAGTAATCTTTTAACAAGTGGCTGCTCCCAAAGTCTGGACATTGATCTTCTCCATTGTCACCTTCACTGTCAGTAGTGTCAGTACTCATTGCACTAGGCACTATTTTGTATCCATCATCTTTGGTAGAAAATGCTGCTAAACGTTCACCATGATATTCACCCATATTAGCAGAACTTGTGGCTCTGAACATGAGTGAATGGAGCAGTAGCATTTCCTTCAAGCTCAATTATCGTATGAATAAGATGTAACTAAACATTAATACTTTTTAATGAATAATATTGTGATTTGATTGTATGTACCTATGAAATTGTTGGTTGACTTCGGTCTGATAAGTCTCTTGTGAAACTAATGTCACGTGTTCATTTTTGGAGACTCAGAAATTATAAACTTCTCTTTCCTCACTGTGTATTAGCTCAACTTCAACATATATAATCGAAGGTTGTATGCTTGCTGTATTAATAACGACCTAACAGACTTCATCATCACTTATCAGAGAAGTAATGAATCTAGCACCAACTGAAAACTGACATGTGATATTAACACTAAAACATATTGGATCAAATTTTAATGATCTTAGATTGATTTTATAGGCTTTCAAGATCGCTTTGTCGTAAGATATATATAAAGTCTTCACAATCTTGAATTTGCCATCATAATATAAAATTAAACAGACTGTATCCAAACTCATTTTTGAATCTTAATGTGTATTGGACACATACTCCCTAAATATCACACTTGTTCAAATCAGACAAACTCATAAGAATTGCATGAACAGACTTGCTTATATGTGACACATAAAAATTATTCTATAACCAAATTCAGACAAACTCATATTTTTAACTACCACATTTTATTCTAGATCCCAACAATATATGCAATTTTAAGATATAAATATATAAAATGCTAATAATCAAGATATTAAACATACAATATATTCAAGAGATCTTAAGGTTAGCCCTATACAAACATTTAACATTATATTTAACATCACCTAACCCAAACATCTATACTTACGTGACTACTTAGCTTAATTTTTTAGCATGCCTCACCTACAATTAGCATACATTTAGGTACACTTATAAAAAAAATTAAAATAGCCTAAACTTAATAATCAATATTTTAAACTTAAAACCTAAAACACCTCCAATTTTATTAAAAAAAACTTATTTTTTTTCCCAAAAATCTCAAATGTAGCATCCAACCTTATAGACCTAGCATCTAAACTTAATAATAACATATCTAAACTTACCATTGAAACCTAAGCACTTATCAATCACAAATTAAAAGAACTTAGAAAGTTAGGGTTGCAAGAACACCTCTAACAACTAACGGATCAACCTTAAATCCACAAGGAAAAGAATAAGTCAGTGCCAGTAGGCCATTTTTTAAAAAACAATTCGTACTTAGTTACCTAATTAATATTTTGATTAGACTTGATTATAAAATTTAGCCCCATCACAATAATTTATCTTTAAACAATAAGAGTGAGTTCTAAGTTTCAAAATCATAAAAATTAAATTAATTTTCAGGGCACAGCTTTTAGAACATTGATCGTTTTTAAAATTATAAACAAGCTAAATTTTAATTTTATCATTGCTAGCTTAGATTAATCAAAGCTTTAAGGAGCTTTTACATAGATGCCATAGCGTATTTACATTTCCAATATCTAAATTTTGATATTTCTATTTATAATATTTTTCCTATGCACGAGTAGATATATTCATTTCTCAAAAATTAGCCATAGTATTTTTTTATATATAATATTAGATATTTAAGTTTTATGCATACATATATATCAATATATAAAATTATGCCGTGTGTATGTATCTAATAACTTGCATGATAAAAAAACTTGAAAAAAATTTCATACATAACACACATTGCCACCAAACCTTATGATCAAAACATGAAATGTAACTCCACAGTAATTAAAACAAACATATCGGTTAACTTAATTTAAAAGGGCCATAAGCCTACAAGATGGGCAAACTCATACTCGAATCAAGCAGAACACACAATGGAGAAATATTACGAAGGCTAAATACTGAACAATCTTTTAACGTTCAAGAAACCTCTTGAACCAGGTGACAGACTGCTTCGGAATCCTACGGAGATGCGCCGGCGACTGAGCCCTCTTCTCGTGCTCGTCGGGATGCGGTTTGTGCGAGCCGTAGTAGTCGATGAAGTGAAGCCCAAGCCGAGACGTGAACCCATCTTGCCACTCAGTTATCTATTAAAGACCATGTGAAGTATCCCTCATGTCTACTCCCTCCTGCAATATATATATATTTTTCAAAATTAAAATATATGAAAAATTTGAGTTAATTAAAACCAAATAGATAGTTATGATTTAACAAATAAATAATTAAATATATGCTTTTGCTGAATTAGTAGATGCTGCTAACTAATGAGTCATGTAAATGTCATTGTCACTCGCATCTTTCTAAGTGCAAGCCATGCATTTTATCTCACCTTATGGCTTCTTTCAGTTCATGAAGATGAAGAGTGAGATACTCCGCTCGATGTGTATCATTAAGCGCATGGTGGAGCTGTTGCTCTTTATCGTCCTTTTCCATAACACCTGTAAATGTTTCAGAATTGATCTTCTAATTAACGTAAATAGTATGAAAATAATTACATTCTAAAATTAAATATTTAATTAATTTACCATTTTCAGTTATGTATATTGCAGGATTATCATATCTGTTCTTAATGTACAAGAGAAGTTCTCTCAGTCCTCTGGGATGAACGTTAATCCAGCTTCCAGGCTGCAAAAAAACTTTATGGAATGTCACCCCAAATTATATAATACTATTTAGGATTTATTTAAGATTAATTTTATTTTTATGTTGTTTTTAAAAGTATATTTTTATTTGATGTATTTTAAAAACAGAAAATAATTTTTAAGTATTTTTGAAAATAATGATCACCTCAAATATATTTTACTTCAAATTAAAATATAAATAAAAAATGATTCCAAACTGCAATATAATATCTAGTCATGACATTTTAATTAACTGTTGCTCAAATAATACATATTTATTAATAAATAAGTAAAAGAAAATCATCAAAGCTCCATTGATTTTCTTTGTTTACCTCTGCATGGTCAATGGGGTACCCATCATTATCTTTCTCTGTATTAAGAAGAAAATCATTAATTAGCAATCAAATGATTATATATATATATATGACTAAGAATACATAAATAAATATTTTACCAGTAACATCGACGAGAGAGTCATCGAGATACGAAGATGGCTTGAAATCTTTTGATACTGATCGATGTTGAGCAAATCTTGAAGTGTAATAATTGAGACCAATAAAATCGTAGGACTCCTTCACTTTCTTTGACTCTTCATGAGTGAAGAAGGGGAGTCTATCTCTCACCAAAGATCTCATTGATAAGGGATAATCTCCAAACTTTAATGGATCCATAAACCTACATATGAAAGCATATATAAATAATTTGCAAAATACAGCCAAATAATTTGATCATTTATAATTTTTTTTTCAATGATCTTTATCAAGAATTGAGTTTTCTAAAATAATATGAGATTTAAATCCATATTAAGGAGATAATTGACACTGAATGTACTCACCATCCGAAATTGAATTGTAAAGCTCTTTCTTGAGCCTCTTTATTCAGAGGGCTATCATCAATGGCTTCCATCCAGTGTGAGACTAGAGTAATTCCAATTTCTCCACATTGACTAGCCTACAAAGCAATTTTAAAAATCATTCGAAGTTTAGCGATTAAGAATGTAGGGAAAGGAGTGCGACGCTGAAAATCGAAAGTAGGGCAAGCGGCTTTGTGGTAATTCAGACACGAACACAAGTTAATGTGAACGAGCCGAACACGAACAAGAGCTCAACTCGCTCGTATTCGGCTCGTTTACACCTCTAATCATAAGCCATCGACTGTTGAATAATCTTTCCAAACATAAAATTATGTTGTTAAAGGAAAAATAACAAACTCTATACTTCGTTCATTTTACTGTATATTTTGAGATCTATAGTTGATTAGACTATCAGATAAAAAAATAAAAATAAAAATACCTTATATTCCTCTCTGTAAAGATGGACTGCCTCAGCATGTGCTCTAAGAATATTGTGAGCAACAATATAGGGTTCTCTTAAAGAGTCTCCTCCAACTGGGCAGCTAAGTTTTCCAATTCCTTCTATTTCCAGACCATCAGTACAGTGTCCTGGCGCATGCAATCCGATGCCATATCCAAGTGTGGTGAACATCAATGGTTCATTCACGGTGATCCAATACTTCACCCTATCTCCAAACTCTCTGAAGCATACATCCACATAGTTTTTGAAGTCCTCACTGCCAAATTTCAAAACAAACAACGCTTTGATCATAAATTCATGTAGATTAATTAGTCGCAAATCTATTTGTGGGTAGTGAGATTTTAACTTTTAATCTTGGCTTTGAAAATCAAATTGGATATTGAATAGAAAAAACGAGGAGTTTTAGGTTCACAGGTTCACAGGTTCACAGGTGCAACATAGGGTTCTATTCCTACATATTAACTTCTAAACTCTACTTAAGATATAAACTAAAATAAAATAAAATTCCATACTTACATAATTTTATCTCCCAGAAAACCTCCATACTCTTCATCCAATGCTTCTGGCAGATCCCAATGAAACAGTGTAACATAGGGTTCGATTCCTACAAATTTTGCAACATTTTTGTTCTTTAGGCTGTGTTGTGTTAAATGATAGAGATTACTCATACAAAAGAGTATATACTAATCCTGATTAATGTATTTCATTTCAGCTTACCATTGTCTAGCAGTTCATTAATCAAATTATTGTAGTACTGTACCCCTTCCGCATTCACCTTCCCCCGCCCCTCTGCAAAATATATATAGATATATATTGTAAATATGTGATTTTGTGATTTCTTTTTCTTATAAAAAGAAAAAAAAAAGAAAATAGCTTCAAAAAATCATGTATGTGTACTTGGCAGTAGTCTTGGCCAGGAAATGGAAAATCTGTAGGCATCCATGCCCAATTCCTTCAGCAGTTGAACATCCTCCTATAAAGATAAATGGAGAAATATTAATCGCGATTAGTATTTTTTATTTAATCCTATTTTAGGTTAATTATTTTGCTAACCTTGTAACGGTGGTATGAGTCGGCTGCTATATCTCCGTTGCTTCGATCGGCAATTCTTTCTGAGCATAAAAAGAGAAAGGTTGATGAGTTAATTTTGTATTAATTATTATTTAAATAAAAATAAAAATAATATATTTATTTTTTTCGAATAGTTTATTTTTGTTTACAAAATAAAAAAAAAAGTAAAAGAGTAAAGAATGAATTTAAGCAAAAGAAAATTTTAATTTGCAGAGACGTTTAATGTTCAACATAATAATAAAAAAATAAAAGTTCATCGACGACCTGGGAATTTGTGTGTATAGGTGTCCCAAATGCTGGGCCCTCTACCCCCTTCGTTGGCTGCTCCTTCGATCTGCAATAAATTTTGAGATATTTTATATAATAAAATTTTTAAGGCATGATTCACATGGATAACATTATATATATATATATATATATATATATATATATATATATATATATATATATATATATATATATATATATATATATATATATAATTAAATTTTAAAATTAAAATATTAATATTAATTTTTAAAAAGTGAATATATTTTTATATGCAGATAAAGTTTTATTAAATATTAAATTTTAGATATGTAAATATAAATTTAACTTTCTAAATTTTTTTCTGAAAGAATATAGTAATAAATCATAAATGTATTCTCAAAAAAAAAAGGGAAAAGACTAACTTTTTTTTAGTGAAACAATAATTTTTAAAAAGGAGCATATAATTAATAAAATTTATTAAGAGAAGTATTTAAAAAAAATTAAAAAAGGAGCGAAAACGAAAATTGCATCCAAGTTTAAACAAAAATTCTGATAACGTGAATAGCAATCACGTTTACAGAAGACATGATTACTATTCACGCTTTCTAATTTTTTAATCATTTAACTTTTTAATAATAATATTTTATAGAATGTTTAAATATATAAAATAATAATAAATAATTAAATGTATTTAATTAGCAAATTATTTGATTACGATTTATTTTTTTAATTATTTTAAAAATTTATAGAATTATATTAAAATTAATTAAAATAATTTCAAATAGATAGTTTAAAATAATTTATGACATTTTTGGAATCTTAAAATAATTATTTAAAATAGTTTTATTTTAAAACTAATATTATAAATATATTAATTAATATTTTATTTATAAATAAGATTAATTAAAATTAATTACAAAACTAATTTTAACTTAGACATTTTCTTATAAATTTTAATAAATCTTAATAATTTATTATAATCAGTGTTTTCATATGTAATGTATTTTTTATTTTAAAATTTTAAATTCTGATAAATTTGTAACCCTTTTTTAAATATTTTAATTTATTTTTTAATATTTTATTTTAAATTAAACAAAAATAAAATGATCTTTTGTAATTTAGTAAATTAATAAACCAAAATATATAAACATTTTATAAATAATTTTATTTAATAAGTTATTATTTGATATGCATATTATATAAATTTACTTATTAATAAGTTAATTTATATATTTTTATTATATACCTTCTCATACCTCTCCTCATTGCAATTTGCAAGTTCTAATGAGATCGATTCAATCTATTTTAGGTTTAAATGATTCAACTGCTGGATACAAGCAGTTGATCTCGATTCAGTCCATATTATTTCATTTTTTTTACTCTGACCAAAACAGTCTTTGAACAAATTTATCATCCAACCAGTCCAACTGCCCAACAATCAGATCTTATTTCTCACAACCGTGATCACCAAATTCGTCGCAGCATTCAATACTGTAAACTTGAAAATTAATTTCTAAATTATATTTTATCGTCTTTAACACATATTTAATTCAAAGCATTATTCCGAGCATCCTTTTTATAAGAGAAATGCTCCTTTGACCAACTCGAGTCCAATAAAAATTCTTATTTTTATATATAAATCTTGTATGGAACTCTATTAATTTGTCTGAAACTTTTCCCGAACTCATCCGATTGCTCGGTCATCGGCAGCCGTTTGCAACAGTGCATTTATCACCTTCGTACAAAGCTTTATCTCTTTGTTATATTATAGCATTATAGCTTTATTTTAGAAGTTTAAATAAAGAAAAGACAGTTTTTCAGCTACCTGATAAGCTGCAGTGGCAGCTCCGAAGACGAAGTCCGGTGAAAAAGTTCGCCTTCCTATGCGTGGTTGTATTACAGGCAAGTCTTTTGCTAAGGTCTCGACACCGCCATAAGCCTCCTTGAGGCTCTGTGCTTCAGCACATACAACAAAGCTTCGGTTAATGGCTGCTCGGTTAAGGAGGAACGAAAAGAGCCTTTCTTTTAACGGAAGAGGCGATCTCTTTGTTTCTGATTTTGCTATGAGCTTTCAGGGTTTGGTCATGTCCTGTAATGGTTGCAGTGGGAATGCTAACTAGAGGAAGAGCCATGCCAGAGAGAGAGAGAGAGAGTTGAAGGGAAGCTAGAGGGAGATCAATGGTCTTCTAGCTAGTGGATTTCATGACATTTTATAGGCGAACAGAAGCTCCCTATTGATCAGCTCTAATCTATATTAGCACTGCATAAGCGCAATTATGTAGTATAATTACATACACTGAATTAAATACGTGGTTACAGCGCAACGCTTTATGGCTTTGCAGCCTTTGCTTCCCTCGCGGGACAGTTCACTCATTATCCTTAAATAATTTAAGAAAACGTGATCTTATTATATTGAAGGAATGGACTTGTGTGGACGTATGGCACATGACAACTTGAAATTTTTTTTTTTTTTAATCTTAAAATATGTGCCTGGAATATATAAATTTGGAGGCTTAATTTTTAAATTAATCCTTAATAAAAATGTAATTAGCTAATTAACTCTTAAAAAAAAATTTAAAATAGTCCTAGTCATCGTCAGCTCAAGGCTGCCAAGTCTGATCGGACTGACCAAAATTTTTTTTTAAAAAAAATGAAATTTATTTTGTTTTTTTGCGTGATTTTAGCATGAGGAAGAGAGAGAACCGGGAGAGAGAGAGAGAGAGAGAGAGAGAGAGAGGGGAGAGGTTTTATTTTTATTATTTTTTTAATTAATATAATTATTTAAAATATTTAAAATATATAATTTAAAAATATTTTTTATAAAATATTTAATAACTAAATATTTATATATTTAGTTATTAATTTATTTATTTAAATATATATAATTTAATATATAATTTAAAAATATTTTTAATTATATATATAAATTTATAAATTTATTTAATTTTTTTATTAGTTAATATAATTATTTAAAATATATAATTTTTATTAATTTTTGTTAATATATAATTTAAAAATATTTAAAATATATAAATAAATAATTTTTAATAAATAAATAAAGAAAGGAATAAATTATATAAATATTTTTAAGTTATATAAATAATTTAAAAATATTTAAAATATATAAATTTTACAACTTTCAGGCTCATTAGTTGTCGGATTTCTGCGTGGTTGGTATCGTTGGAAAGGGAATAAAAAAATTCTGACTTAGTATTGTGGTTTTGTGAATCTCGGCCAAGCGAGCTTTGTGCATATATAAATTTTGAAGTTGTAAAAGTGAAAGTTAGGGATTATTTTTAAAATAGGCTTAGTCCTAATTGTAATTAGCAATTTAGGCACGAAATTTTTTTTAGCAAAATAGGCCTAGTCGTATGTTTGACGAATGGCGACCGCGTGTCCATATGAAACAACGGGCAAATTTTTTTTTTTTGCGTGGTTTTAGAAAGCACGGAGAGAGAAAGCACGGGAGAGAGAGAGAGCAGGAGGTTTTATTTTTATTAATTTTTTTAATTAATATAATTATTTAAAATATTTAAAATATATAATTTAAAAATATTTTTTATAAAATATTTAATAACTAAATATTTATATATTTAGTTATTAATAATTAATTTATTTATATATATATAATTTAATATATAATTTATATATTATATAAAATTTATAATAATTTATTTAATTATTTTTATTAATTAATATAATTATTTAAAATATATAATTTTATTAATTTTTAATATATAATTTAAAAATATTTAAAATATATAAAATAAATAATTTTTAATAAATAAATAAAGAAAAGAATAAATTATATAAATAACTAAATTATATAAAAAATAACTTAAAAAAATATTTATATAATTTAAATATATAAATAACTAAATAAATAATATATATATATGTATATATATATATATGCATATATATATATATATATATGTATATATATATATATATGTATATATATATATATATATATACATATATAATTACTTTATTTATATAATTTATTCCTTTTTATTTATTTATATATTTTAAATATTTTAAATTATTTATATAACTTAGAAATATTTATATAATTTATTCCTTTATTTATTTATTAAAAATTATTTATTTATATATTTTAAATATTTTAAATTATATATTAATAAAAAGTAAAAAATTATATATTTTAAATAATTATATTAATTAATAAAAAATATTAAATAAATTTTAAAATTTATATATATAATTAAAAATATTTTTAAATTATATATTAAATTATATATATTTAAATAAATAAATTAATAACTAAATATATAAATATTTAGTTATTAAATATTTTATAAAAAATATTTTTAAATTATATATTTTAAATATATTTAAATAATTATATTAATTAAAAAAATAATAAAAATAAAACCTCTCCCCCCCTCTCTCTCTCTCTCTCTCTCTCTCTCTCTCCGGTTCTCTCTCTCCCTCGTGCTAAAACCACGCAAAAAAACAAAATAGCTTTCATTTTTAAAAAAATTTTTTTGAATCAGCATGACTGGCCGACCAGCCTAATCAGAGGCCGACTGCTTATTTTAATTTTTTTTTTCACTAATTTATATTATTAATTTAAAAATTTTGCCAAATTTGGATAAACAATCTTCTTCAGTCACCATTTTTAAGTTCATTATTTAGCTCATGCTTTATATAAAATTTTAATTCATGGCATTTCAATCTTAATATTATGAATATAATTTTAAATTAAAATTTTAAGATATAATATTTTAATTTAAATATTTATTTTAACTCATATGATCAATATTAAAAAATAAAAATCTTATTGTTATTAGAACTGACATGCCCTTCAAATTGATCCAGCTTATAGTTTCATTGATTATGAGCAACTCTTTGCAGAAATGATTCAGATCTAGGTCGAATAGATCAAGATCAAGGATTGATTGACAATCGAATAGATAAAATTGGCTGATATGATTTAATTTTAAAAATTATATTTCTAATAAAAATAAATAAAAAATAAATAAAAGTGTTTTAAGTCTTAACATGTTGATTGAGACGTCGTTTCTTTTTTTTAGAGTTTTGGATCAAAATTTTGAGAATATATATATATATATATATATAAATTTATCATGAAAATAACCTAATATTTAAAAAAATAAATAATAATAATGTGCTGACATGGCATCTTAATTAATGTGAATTCTACGGATAACAAGTGGACTCATTTTGTTTATTCTTTTTCTTCCGTAATAACTGCACCTCTATCGGGGTGACTAAGCCTTAGCTGTAATCGAGCCGAGCCGAGCCGAGTATTCCTCCTATTAGATTTGACTTGAACAAATTAAATATTATTTTTATTCATTTCGAGTTTGAGTGGAGCTTTTGTATGAATGTTCAAATTTAGTTTGCTTAATTTTATATATGTTCAAATTGGATTTATATTTAGCTTGTTTGAATTAATCAAATAAGTATTTAATTTAGTTAATTAATGAGTTTTAAATGAGTATTTATATTTTCTCTAATTCTAAAAGAGGAAGCTTGACTAAAATATACATAAAAATTAATAGCTAAATATTTTGATAATATGATACATATAAATTCATTAAAAAATATAGCACACAATCGACAATTATCAAAATATAAAGGCACACAATCGCCTCTTTAAAAAAAATATTAAATATAATGATAAAACTTGCTAATACTTTTATTGAGTTATCAGACGCCCAAATTACAATAATTTTTCTCAAGAAGCTGTAAAACAAAAAATAATAATAATAATAAATAACTTAATTTGAAGAAAAAATACTAAAAAATAAAAAAGCACATATCCTAATAAGGAGTATTTTATATGGTATAAGCTCTTACCAACCCCTCAAAATAGAAAAATACTTCAAATTCATAAAAGAGTGATAATATATTACTATTTTTCCAAAAAAAAAAATGGTTAACATTGATGCTATTCTTCATATTGAATGATTGCACAAAAATTTTATAATATTCTAAGACTCTTTAAGAAAGATTAATGACTTTGATGTCTTCTTTATCCTATTACGTAAAACTAAATTAATATAACTTTTATGTCTTCTAAGACTCCTTAAGATAAATTTTATAATATTTACTCATATTTTGAAGATAATATATGAATTATTATCAAACTTAATATTAATTATTTAACAAATTACTTATCGAATATAAACGAGTATGCTTCCTTAACATATTACGTCGAAAAAATTCATATTTATGTTCAATCAGAATTTAACATCCGAAGTTTTAAAATTGTTCAAGCTTATTTATTTATTAATTGAATAAATATGAATGAAGGCATTAAATGAGGAGAGTTCAGGTAGTTCAATAAGTGTACTAGTTTATTTACAGCCCTCCTAAGCCTCATAAAAATAAAGCAATACTGTTCAACTAATTGATAATAAAACATTTAAGAAGACTATTAAATGTCCTTTACTGCCATTGATATGGGTAGCTTGATTCCTTTTCAAAAGCTCCTGTCATAGTTATATTTATATATATAGATTGATTATGCTTATGTTAACCCGTGAAAGATATATATATATATATATACACACAAACTCTTCTCTTAACATTAAACGCGTGAATGTGAAGAGTAAAGCTCTTGAACATTGCATGTGGTTTAGTACCATTATTTTTTTTATAGAAATGAGCAAATTTAGTCATAAATTCCGTATATAATATATTTGCAAAAATTTTAACTCAATATCTATTAGTTGAAAGTCTTAGACTTTTAACCACTATGCTAAGATGACTTTCACAAATAATTAAAATTTTAAATATAGTCTATAAAAAGTAATTCATTTAAGTAAATTAATTAGAAGTCATTATTGAGAATTTTGAATATAGGCTCACAATTATATATTAGGTGTCATCTTATTTTTAAGCCTATTAATTTTATTATCAAATAAAGATTAATTAAGTTTTAAGAATCTTATTAATTTTGTATAGAACTATTATGTATAGAGACCATATATTTTTTATTTTATTTTAATGATGGCCTGAAATAAAATGAAATACACTCAAGTATAAATAAGGTCATGATCTCCATTCTAAAGGGTTGGTTCTTATTTTCCTCACATCCATCTTGAGTGAAAAGAATGTTCTCTCTCTCTCTCTCTCTCTCTCAAGAACACTCTTTTAGAAGTGGAAGACCAAAATTCCAGTAATAGCTATTCTATGGATTCAAGTACGCTTCCGATTAAACCTTCTTGATGATTTGACATAAGATCTAAGAAAGATAAATTTATTCTATCTTCATATATTTCCAACAAGTGGTATCAAAGCCACGATCATGTTGAATCATTGAAGAATCAGATTTCTCTTAATCTTTCGTATTGATTATTTGAGAATTTTAAATTAAAATATATGATTCAAAATTTTTGTGCATATAGAATCAGATTTCTCTTAATCTTTTTAAAGCACATCACTATTATTCTTGGGTGTATGGATCTGACTACATCCCAGACTTGAACGCTTCTCCCCGCCTATCAGAAAAGTATTGACCAAGGGCTAACTTTGAAAAGTAGAGCATTCTAACCGCAATGAGTCTTATGATCATGAAGCATTCCATTTTAAACCATAAGAGGTGCAATGTCAAGAGAATGCGCAAAAAAGTTTCTCAAGCCAAATTCTAAAAGATCTAAGCCAGTACTATTCTAGTAAACTCATTTCAATGCGATATAACCACAATAAAACATAAGTGAGTACATTATAGGGTGTCTAATTTTTGTC